>WNNG01000585.1:0-176711 GCA_018208015.1 Medicago ruthenica | reverse complement strand
ATATATATATATCTATATATATATATATATATATATATATATATATATATATATATATATATAGTTGATAAGTCATGGCACAGGTACGCTTCAGATTTTATTCTGAATAGGCCAGCCCGTTAGGGAGCCTACATGACAACTCTCATATATATATGTTCAGGAATTTATCAGGATTATGTATATCCTATGTATATATAAGTAATGGATTAATTAATTATCAGGATAAACTTTGTGTCTTCTGGGTTCTCGCAGTTAGAGAGCGCAGGGGGTTCCAGTATTGCGGAATGGGAGGAACTTTCCGCGAGGATAACCACACATATGTTTATAGTGTGTCTTCTGTGTTCTCGTTAGTTAGAGCACAGGGGGTTCCAGATACGTCTGGAATGGGAGGAACTTTCCGTGAGGATAACAACACACACAGGAAAGAGGAGTCCGGTGATTAGCCTACTATAGGAATTTCACCGGTTATCAGGGGAATGTGCTTCGGGGTTACTCCACTCGGAGGCATTCCATAGAATGAACTCAGATAATAATGTTTATTCAACGCTAACATCTAACATAATATTGTCAGTTTATACTTTATTATTTTATCAGGCAGGTATCAGGTGGTGATCTTAGGTATCTCCTCGATCACCAAGTTATCAGGATATAGTCTAGTTTTAGGACTATACAGTTATCAGGTTCAGGCAGGTATAAACCCTTTATGGGTAAAGTTAAAGCTTGGCGATCATAGGATTCCCGAGATTGCCAAAAGTAGGCATGGCGACCCTAGGTTCCCTGAGGTTTCCAACAGTAGGTTGGGCTGGAGCTCACTGAAACATTATGTCTCATCCCATTCCTTCTGATGCAGGTTCATAGGTTGCACGCAGCAAGGGTATGGAAAAAGCTTTGGACTGAGCGTGCTGGTTTCTTTGTTGTTTCAGCTAATCTGTTTTCAGATGTTGTATTTGATGTATAATTATCAGAGATGATGTGTATAAACAGTTGGATGTATTATTACTTATGTAATGTAATAATATAAGATAATTTTATGTATTGTAAATTAATGCATCCAGTACAAAATTTTAATACTCATATAAGATCCTAGGCAATCTTTATATGGGTGTTACAATTTGGTATCAGAGCAGGTCGATTCAGATCATGCCTTGGGTCATTAAAATACAATTCAAGTATGTGGACCTCTTGGATCCAGGACATTATTCTAAATGTTATATCTGGTTGAAACTGATCACTTTGACTTGTATATGACAGCTAGGATAACATGTCTGGGAGGAGAAGAGGACCTGGAAGGCCTAGATCAAGTCAGGCTAATGAGGAAGCAGGAGGAGATCCTAACATAAATTTTTGGGCTCAGATGACGCAACAGCAGCAGGCGTTGCAACAACAATATCAGGTGCAACAGGCTCAGACCGCATTGCAGCATCAGCAGATGATGCTTATGATGCAACAACAAGCCCAACAGCAGGCCCAGTGTTAGCATCAATGGATGGAAATGATGCAGCAGGGACAGGGAGTCTACCAGCAGCCCCCACCACCTCCAGTGGTTGGTAATCCCGTGTTCCGGGAATTTAATAGAAATCATCCTCCTGAGTTCAATGGAGAAGGTGATCCCCAGGAAGCCAAGAGATGGCTTAAACAGATGGAAAAGATCTTCCAGATGGCTGAGTGTACAGAAGCTGATAAAGTAGTGTATGCCACGAATCAATTCAGAGGCGCAGCGGAAGATTGGTGGGAATCTGCTCACCGTAGAATGTTGGCGTATGATGTAGAGTTTAATTGGGTGAATTTCAAGGAGGTGATGCTGGAGAAATATTTACCTTTGTCCTACAAGGTGAAAAAGGAACAGGAATTTCTCGAATTGAAACAGGGTAACATGTCTGTTACGGATTTCACTAAGAAATTCAAGGAGTTGTCATATTATTCTACTCACAATAAGTACGCAAGAAATGAAAACTGGAAAATGAATCAATATAAGCGAGGCTTGAGGGGTGAAATTGACACCGCAGTGAGTCTTCAGAGGAAAATAGGTTATGATGAACTGGTTCATGATAGTTTGATTGTTGAAGAGGGTTTTGCTAAGACCGCTAAAGAAAGCTGCAGCTTTTGAGAAAAAGAAAGGCAGATTTCAAGATAAATACCACGATAAGTTGAAGCCAAAGGGTTTCCCTCAGAGAGGAAAGCAATCATACTCTCCACGGTCAAATCCTAATTGTAAGACATGTGGGAAATCGCATAAAGGGGAATGCATGGAGGGTGCTAATGTGTGTTACGGGTGCAAGCAGCCTGGACACTTTTTACGAGAATGCTCGAATAGGAGAGGTAAGGGACCAGCTGAAGGAACTACCACAAGCAAGGGCAGGGTGTATTCCCTGGATGGACGGAAAGCTCTGGCCAATGAAGATTTAATTGCTAGTATGTGCTATCTTGGTCAGAATCCAGTTAAAGTTCTTTTTGATTGTGGTGCATCATGTTCTTTTCTTTCATATAAGTGTGTAGAAACACTACAGTTACCTATGTCACCATTGATTCCTCCTATGACGGTAACCACCGCTACAGAAGGCGGAGTCGTAGCAAATTATGTATGTGAGAATTGTCCTATCACGGTATCCAGTAAGACGTACTATATAGATTTGGTGTGTCTTCCCATTGTACAACTTGATGTGATTCTAGGAATGGATTGGCTCTCCGCTAATCACGTGTATATCAGATGTGCTGAAAAGAGTATCTTTATGCCAACAAGTGATACAGCTGAAGGTGTGGCTCTATCTGAATTAATTAATCGTACCCATCAATTAGTTCAGTTTATTTGTGCTCAGGATAAGGGTTTTTACGTGATGGTTACTGTGACGTCAGAATTAGAACTGAGTCCCAGTGAAATTCCAGTTGTAAATGAATATCTAGATGTTTTTCCGTCTGAGATAATCAGTTTACCCCCAGAACGTGAAGTCGAGTTCTCTATTGACCTCATTCCAGGATCGGAACCAGTATATGTGGCACCGTATAGGATGTCACCAGCAGAGCTTAAGGAATTGAAGTCCCAGTTAGAGGACTTGATTCAGAAACATTTTATCAGGCCTAGTGTGTCACCTTAGGGAGCACCAGTTTTGTTGGTTAAGAAGAAAGATGGTAGTATGAGATTGTGCATAGACTATCGCCAGTTGAACAAGGTAACTATAAAGAATAAGTATCCTCTTTCAAGGATTGATGATCTTCTAGATCAGCTCAACGGAGCAACGGTATTTTCTAAGATTGACCTTAGATCAGGATACCACCAGATTCGTATCAAATCGTCGAATGTGTCCAAGACAGCGTTCAGAACACGTTATGGACATTACGAATTCCTAGTTATGCCTTTTGGAGTGACTAATGCCCCAGCAATGTTTATGGACTACATGAACATAATTTTTCAGCCTTATCTGGATCAGTTTGTGGTAATCTTCATTGATGATATTCTGATTTATTCAAAGGACCCTCAGGAACATGCCCAGCATCTGGAGATTGTTTTGAACATTCTCAGAGAAAAGCAGTTATATGCCAAATTCAGTAAGTGTGAATTTTGGTTGTCCGAGGTCAAGTTTTTGGGTCACGTATTCTCATAAGGAGGAGTGTCAATGGACTCATCGAAGGTTGAAGCTGTCCTTAATTGGGCCAGACCAACGAATGTGGCTGAAGTTAGAAGCTTTTTGGGCTTAGCAGGTTACTACCAAAGATTTATTATGAGGTTTTCTCAAATTGCTTTGCCTTTGACACGTCTCACTAGGAAGGAGGTGCCCTTCGTGTGGGACGAGGAGTGTGAGAAGAGCTTCAGAACCTTGAGAAAGAAATTATCTAAGGCTCCAGTGTTAGCGATACCAGATCCCGATAAAAGATATGTTGTATATCGCGATGCGTCCTCTAAAGGACTGGGTAGTGTGCTCATGCAGGAAGGGAATGTAATAACCTATGCTTCACGACAACTTAAATCTCACGAGGAGAACTACCCCACTCATGACCTTGAGCTGGCAGCTATAGTTTTTGCTTTAAAGGTGTGGAGGCATCATTTATATGGTGCGCATTTCGACTTGTTCAGCGACCATAAAAGCTTAAAGTATTTGTTTGGTCAACGGGAATTGAACATGAGACAGAGGAGATGGATGGAATACTTGAAGAATTTTGATTTTGATTTAAAGTACAATCCAGGAAAGGCGAACGTTGTTACTGACGCCTTAAGCAGGAAGTATTTGGCTAGAGAAGAAGTGTTAATGCATACTTGTTGTTTGTATGAAAAGTTCAGAGATCTTAATCTCAGTGTCACTGAGATGGACAATGGCATTTTGTTGGAAAGACTAGAGATCACTTGTGATTTGCGGTCCAGAATCACACAAGCTCAAGGATTAGATATGGATCTTCAGAGGAAGGTCGGTCAATCAGAGTTTTTAAAGGCATCAGATGACACGTTACTGTTTGAAGGTAGGATCTGTTTTCCAAATGATGCTGATTTGAAGAGGCTAATTTTGGAAGAGGCACACAAGAGTAGTTTTAGTATCCATCCGGGTACCACTAAGATGTATCAAGATTTGAAAAGAGATTATTGGTGGCCTGGTATGAAGACCGATATTGTGGAATTTGTATCGTGATGTATTGTGTGTCAACAAGTAAAGATTGAACATCAAAGGCCAGCAGGGATGCTAGTACCATTGGAAATCCCTCAGTGGAAATGGGAAGAGATATCTATGGATTTTGTAAGTGGATTACCTCGAACTCAGCGAGGACATGATTCAATTTCGGTAGTTGTCGACCGGTTAACTAAGTCTGCTCACTTTTTACCGGTTAAGACTGCATACAAGGCTACTCAGTATGCAGAGTTGTTTATTGCAGAGATTGTGAAACTGCATGGTGTTCCAACCAGTATTGTTTCGGATAGAGATCCAATTTTTACCTCTCACTTTTGGAAGGCTTTTCAAAGGGCTTTGGGAACGAGGTTAAAGATGAGTACGTCCCATCACCCTCAAACGGATGGTCAATCTGAGAGAACTATTCAGACATTAAAGGATATGTTATGTGCATGCATCTTAGAAGATGGAGGAAGTTGGAATAATCATCTGCCTTTGATTGAATTTTCGTACAATAACAGTTACCATTCCAGTATTGGAATGGCACCTTATGAGGCATTATATGGCAGAAAGTGTAGGACAACACTGTGTTGGGCAGAGGTTGGAGACAAGAGTATTCTGGGACCCGAAATTATTCAGGAGACCACTCTGAAAATCAAATCTATTCAAGATAAAATCAGAACTGCTCAGAGTCGCCAGAAAAGTTATGCAGACAAGAGGCGAAGGCCTTTAGAGTTCGAAGTGGGAGATCACATATTCCTGAAGGTTACCCCTAAGTTGCGATTACGAGGCGTTTTCATGACAAAGAAATTGTGTCCAAGATTTATTGGGCCATTTCAGATACTTAAACGCGTCGGTCCGGCGGCTTATCAGTTGGCCCTGCCACCGGCTATGTCAGGATTGCATGATGTTTTTCATGTCTCTCAGTTAAGGAAGTTCATTCCAGATCCTTTTCAACCTGTAGAGTTGGAAGCTATTGATTTGAGGTCAGATTTAACGTTCCAGCCAGAACAAGAATAGATTGTTGAACGTGATGTCAATGTCCTTGAGGAATAAAGAAAATCCAATTGTCAAGGTTGTAAGGAAAGGTTCTCCCGACGGTGAAGCCACTTGGGAGCTAGAAGCGGAGATGCAAAGGAACTATCTGCATCTATTTTTAGGTAAATTCTAATTTCGAGGACGAAATTTCTTTAAGGGGGGTAGAGTGTAATATCCCGCGTAGGCGCAACCTTTATCAGTGTCAGAGAGATTACGAGTAAGTAAGGGTATAAGCGTAATTTTAAGTGAAAGGGGCTATAAGATTATGGCAAGGCTTTGTTATTCATTATAACACTCTCTTTCTCTCTCTAAGAAGCTGAATTCCTCTCCCTCTCTCTATAAACTTGCGCTATCTTCTCCTTGTGCTGCCATCTGTGCGCACCTCGTTTTTTTTTCCTCGGGAAAAAGACGCGCAAATCCTCCGAGGTCGTTCGCAAATGCTCGGACTTCTTTCTCGGTTTGAAAACTCAGGTTTTTCCTTAGCAGCTTGAAGATTGGTTCGCAGGTAGCTGTCATGTGTGAGATGAACCTGGCGATGTAGTTCAATCTTCCTAAGAAACCCCGGACTTCTTTCTCGGTATTTGGGGCTGGCATTTCTTGGATGGCCTTCACCTTATCGGGATCCACTTCAATACCTCTTTGGCTGACGATGAAGCCCAATAACTTCCCGGATCTAACGCCAAATGTGCACTTGTTAGGATTTAAGCGCAGCTTGAACTTTCTTAGGCGTTCGAAAAGCTTTTGTAGATGGACTAGATGATCCTCCTCCGTTTGGGATTTGGCAATCATATCGTCGACGTAGACCTCAATTTCCTTATGGATCATGTCATGGAAAAGAGTCACCATTGCTCTTTGGTATGTTGCCCCGGTATTTGTTAATCCGAAAGGCATTACCTTATAGCAGAATGTTCCCCATGGGGTGATGAATGTAGTTTTCTCCATGTCCTCTGGAGCCATCTTGATTTGGTTATATCCCGAGAAACCATCCATAAAGGAAAAGACTGAGAATTGGGCTGTGTTGTCCACCAATATGTCGATATGTGGTAGCGGGAAATCATCCTTTGGGCTTGCTTTATTCAAGTCCCGATAATCCACACACATTCTCACCTTGCCATCCTTCTTCGGAACTGGCACAATGTTTGCAACCCATGTTGGATACTTGGTTACGGCTAAGAAACCGGCATCGAATTGCTTTTTGACCTCCTCTCTGATCTTGAGAGCCATATCGGGTCGAGTTCTTCTCAATTTCTGCTTCACTGGCGGGCATTCCGGCTTGAGTGGCAGCTTGTGTACAACGATGTTAGGGTCTAAACCCGGCATGTCTTGATACGACCAAGCGAATACGTCCACGTACTCTTGCAGAAGCTTGATCAACTTTCCTTTCACACCCTCGTGCAGGGAGGCTCCTATCTTGACCTCTTTCTTATCCTCTTCGGTCCCTAAGTTGACCTTTTCAACTGATTCTTGGGAAGATAGCCCGTTGGCAAATGCTGCTGTCTGAGTATGACATCCAATATGTTGCTCAAAAAGCCATCAAAGGGAGTGTTTTATCCGAGCACCTTGCTCACCAACCATTGGAGGATTATCAACCCATACAATTCGACTTCCCAGACGAAGATGTCGTAGCTTTGAATGACGAAGAAGTCACAAGCGATGATGAAGGACCAGAACCAGGAGCTCAATGGAAGCTCGCTTTCGACGGCGCCTCAAATGCCATGGGGCACGGCATCGGAGCAGTTTTAATCTCCCCAAGAAATGGATACCAACCCTTCACAGCAAGGTTATGCTTTGACTGCACCAATAACATGGCAGAATATGAAGCATGTATCCTAGGCCTCGAAGCAGCAATTGATCTAAGGATCAAAAACCTTGAAGTATACGGTGACTCAGCCTTAGTCATCTATCAGGTCAAAGGAGAATGGGAAACGAGACATCCCAATTTAATTCCCTACCAAGCCCGGGTTGTAGAATTGATCAAGCATTTTGATGAAATCAATTTCCACCACATACCTCGAGAAGAAAATCAGGTAGCAGATGCCTTGGCTACATTATCATCAATGTACCAAGTAAATTCTTACAACGAGGCACCAATCATAAGGATGGATCGTAAAGACAAACCGGTTGTATGTGCAGCAGTCGAAGAAGGACTTGACAACAAACCTTGGTTCTACGACATCAAGCGATACCTCGAAGAGCAAGAGTATCCAGAAAGTATCTCGCACACCGACAAGAGGACCCTCAGAAGATTGGCATCCCAATTCTTCCTCAGTGGAAATACCCTCTACAAAAGAAATTATGACATGGTCCTGCTTAGATGTGTGGATAAACATGAAGCGGGCATGCTCATCAAAGAAATCCACGAGGGATCTTTTGGAACCCATGCTAATGGGCATGCAATGGCAAAGAAAATCCTAAGGGCGGGCTATTATTGGTTAACCATGGAAGCTGATTGTTTCCACTACGCCAAGACTTGTCACAAGTGCCAGATTTACGCCGACAAAGTGCATGTACCGCCAACTCCACTGAACGTCATGACTTCACCTTGGCCATTCTCTATGTGGGGCATAGACATGATTGGAATGATCGAGCCCAAAGCGTCAAATGGACATCGCTTCATCCTCGTTGCCATCGACTACTTCACCAAATGGGTAGAAGCAGCTTCGTATATATGCAAACGTAACCAAACAAGTGGTAGCCCGATTTATCAAGAAGGAAATCATTTGCCGTTATGGTACTCCCCACAAAATCATCACCGATAATGGGGCAAACCTAAACAACAAGACAATGAAGGAGTTGTGCAAAGATTTCAAGATTGAGCACCATAATTCCTCCCCTTACCGACCAAAGATGAACGGTGCGGTAGAAGCAGCCAATAAGAACATAAAGAAGATCATCCAAAAGATGGTGACAACATATAAGGATTGGCATGAGATGCTTCCCTTTGCGCTACATGGCTACAGAACAGCCATTCGCACTTCAACTGGGGCAACCCCCTTCTCCTTAGTATACGGTATGGAAGCTGTTCTCCCCGTAGAGGTGGAAATTCCTTCGCTAAGGGTCTTGATGGAAACCAAGCTAGAAGAAGCTGAATGGGTCCAAACAAGGTTCGATCAACTGAATCTCATAGAGGAGAAGCGTCTGACGGCAATATGTCATGGCCAACTCTATCAAAGGAGGCTCAAGAGAGCATTCGACAAGAAGGTCCGTCCTCGAGAATTCAAAGAAGGAGACCTAGTGCTCAAGAAGATATTACCTATCCACAAAGATCCCCGAGGGAAGTGGACTCCCAGCTATGATGGGCCGTACGTGGTAAAGAAAGCTTTCTCAGGCGGAGCCCTGATCATCACCACAATGGACGGAGAGGAGTTCCCACTCTCAATAAACTCCGATGCAGTCAAGAAGTATTATGCCTAAAAAAAAAAAGAGAGAAAAAAGCTCGCTAAATCGAAAACCTGAAAGGGCGGTTTAGGCAATAGAGAGCGTCCTGCTAGATTGAAAACCTGAAAAGGCGGTCTAGGCAAAAATTAAGGACATCAAAAAAAGGAAATACACCCTGGTGGATTAAAAAACTCGAAAGAGCGATCCAGGCAAAAGTTAGGGGTTAACAAAAAAGAAAGGCAATGACTGCAGCATCCAAGATCCGGACAAGATTCAAGAGGAGAGGAATCGGTCTCGTCAGCATCTTCCACCAAACGAAAATCTCGAAGTCATAAGGAAATAGCATGTGTTGTGCCAAAACCAACATTTTCTTTTTGCTTTTTCTTGCCTTTCTCTATCTCACTTTGTGTATTTTTTACCCATTCAAGAGGTCAAATCTGCATTGAATAAATTTCTTTTTTTTGTTATTTTATGTTCTCAGTAGCGCATAAAATTTTGTTTTATTCATGATGAAAATGCTTTAAAACATGGGAAATAAACAAAAGAATTTTCTTCCAAAAAGAGAAAAAACAAACAAACTTTGCTTTATTTTGAATCTTCGTGAATTCTGAAAGAATTGCGGTAATTCCCACCAAAATATTGCACCAAAGGACTTATGCTCCTTAGCAAAGGCAAGTGTATAGCTCGCGGCACGCGGAGCGCAAGAATCCCAAGGGTCAAGAGGAGCAAAATTCCCCAGTAAACACCCTAAAGCATCCAAACACCAACAAAGGCTGGATATCGATCATGCTTCCAAAATGATCCTTTATCCCCATGAGCCAAACCACATTGATATTCCCCAGGGAGTCTCAACCCCAAACAAAAGTCCAATCATTATTGGCAAACCCACACAAATCTTCGGGCTTAGGCTCGAACTACACCGGTTTTGATCCCATTTGGGTATGTAGGCAAAGGACCTTGTCCTTCCAAACCGACCAACCAAAAACAAACCAACAAAAAAGAGAAAGCCCAACTGTCATGAACACAACCACAACCAAGACCGACTCTGCTCGGCACCCAACCAACATTATTTTATTCATGCATGCATATTTAAAACCATTCATACACATGCATTTCATTTCATAAATCATGCATCCTCAACAAGGATTCTCCAGTGAGTATCGCATATTCACCAACATCCATCAACATTCAACCAGGGGCACCTATTTAGGGTAAGACCGCAGCTCGTTAGGAATCGACATTCAGAAGCAGTGCCTGAATAAGATCACCTAGTTTAGGTATCGATCTCTAGAAGCAGTACCTAGAGTAGATCACCTCCCCCAGTGTATCGACCTTCAGTGTTAGCGGCTGAATAAGATCACAGCTCGTTAGGAATCGACATTCAGAAGCAGTACCTGAATAAGATCACCTAGCTTAGGTATCCACCTCTAGAAGCAGTACCTAGAGTAAACCTCCATCTTAGGTATCGACCTCTAGAAGCAGTACCTAGATAAGATCACCTACCTCAACGTTCCACCTCTAGTGACATCCTAGAGTAAATCGCCATCCTCAGGAATCGACCTCTAGAAGCAGTGCCTAGATAAGATTACCTTCATCCCCCAGTGGATCTACCTCCAGTGTTAGCGGCTGGATACGATCAACCTTTACCAAACCATTGCATTTGCATTTCGCGAAGGACAAAATTCGGGTCCTTCTTTTTACTTAATTGATCTTCGCAAAGAGTTCATGAGATGCCCTCGGCACTCACGCACTCTATGCGAAGACACAATTAAGTAGGGGCAGCTGTAGTACCCTAACTTTGTCCTACGCATTTTAAAACAAAAATCAAAAAAATCAAAGAGGGGAAAAAAAAAAAAGTCAAAAGTCAACAAAAGTCAACAGAAAAGTCAATATTTCAAAAATGAGGACTTCGCACTGCGAAGTTCACTTCGCACTGCGAAGTCTGCGATTTTTCTGCAGATTTTTGGTTTCTTTGATTTAATTCCAGAATTTGTTGCATATCATTTCCATATTTATTTTAAGTAGAATTCATGGCTAATTGGGCCAAGCAAAGCCAGAATTGAAGGACTTGCCATTAATGCCAAGGTTGGAAGCTTTTTCTTCCAACCTAGCATGTGACAAGCAAGTGGGCTTGCCCTTGGGCAGCTCTAGTCCCTCCCATGTGACCTGATAACCACCACAAGGTTGCCAGCCACCTGCTTGAGGACTTTCCTCCTGCTTGCTTCCCCCAAAACCAGTCAAACCAGCTGGGTTTTTTTCACTTGAAAAACCATGATTGCCTACTCTGTTTTGCAGCAGCTTTTCACCCTCTCACACCAGCCATAAGTAGCCTTTTCATCCCTCAATCTCTGCACATTACAGTGCACGTTTTCATTGATCAACCATTGAGATTGCAAGGATTGATCCCCAAGCATTAGCCAATTGCAAATCAGCTTTGTTCTTCATCATTACCTTCTAGAATTAGTTGAATTTGTGGCTGAAATCAAGCTGGATCTTGCCCCTTGGTACAAGGCAGGGTTACCTCTATCCATTGGCATTTAATGCAAAGGGATTCAGCTTAATCTTGGCCACAAATCAGCTGAATTTTGGGATTGTGTAATGATGACAAAGATTTGGTTTTGGCCTATAAATAGAAGGCAATGCCCAAGGATACAAACACAGTTAACACAGCATTTTCAAGAGCAGAAACTCTACTCATTTTAGCCTACAAAACTCCACAAAATAACCAGAAACAATCCATCCAACACAAAGCTTACAAAAGTTCAAGTTCATCACAAATCTTCAAAACCTTTGTGAAAGCCTTCAACCAAATCAAACCAAGTGCAGCTGGAGCTTTGCTAAGGAGTTCTGTAAGTTTCTAAGCACTTATCTTGCATTTATAATTGTGTTTGCATAGCTATTTTGGTTCAAAACCATTTGATTCCAAAAAACCCCTTTTGAATTTCAAAGAAATCCCAAGGTTTTCAAAACATCAAAACTGGTTTGTCCAACCTTTTTCACCCCAAAAACTCAAAGTTTTTCACCCATCTATAAGGTCCTGAGTGTGTTCAGAAGATGTTTCTGAACAAAAGTTCAGAAACAGCTTCTGAACCCAAAATTTCGCATGCTTCGCAGTGCGAAGTCATGGTCGCAGTGCGACCATGACAGAACTCAGAACCTGAGTTTTTGTGTCAAAATGACCAATTTTTGAGGTTCTAGCCCCAGAGCTCAGAACCTAAGAGTTTTTAAACCCATGTTCTTCAAACCATAACAAGGATTTTGCATAATTTTGACAAAATCACAAGTTCGTATGACCATTTTGTGGATAACTTGCAAAACAAGTTATCTTCCCAAACTCTCAAACCAGCATGAACAAACAAGTTATGTTCATCATTTCAATCTAAACTTGAACAATAAATATTGTTCATGATGTTCAAAACTCAAAGATGAACATACACCGTTTACGTTCGCATTTTCGCAAAATGAGACGAACTTGCGCGTTTTTTAGCAAATTTGCTAAACCTTCCCACTTTGGGTTTTCAAACCAAATGTTTTGACATACCTTGGGATTTCTAAAGGATTCAACCCAAAAACATGAATGAAAAAGGGATGGTGTGACGTATGTCTCTCCATCGCCCCGATTGTACGAATGTGTGACGTATGTCTCGTCGCTCGGACAATCGTCATTCCCTTTTTTTTCAATATGTACAACCCTAACCAAACCAAATCTTGGCCCCTTGTGGTCAATCCAAACCTTTTGGTCCCCCGTTGGCCATTAGACTCAACCCCTCGACTCATGTGAGTCCACTCGGTCAATGTTCGACTCGTCCGAGTCCATTGTACCCGTTCTTGATCTCAGTGGATCAATCGAACAATCGCCCGACTCGTTTGAGTCCACTCGGTCAATGTTTGACTCGTTTGAGTCCATTGCACCTCCCTTGGTCCCATAGCGACCAATTCAACCCTTTACTCTAACGGACGTACCTTTTAGCAATTCTAATGTGATTCACGAACAAACGCTTAATAAGTCTCCAAGTGCGAGCATACAAGCTACGTTCTAATCGCAAGAATTCGGTTAAAACATCGTCCATTTAAAATCAACCAACACATGTACGTTTTTCTACCAAAGAACTACGTACGCTTTGAATTCTCCGACTACCGGGAGATACGTAGGAGCAAGATCGACATCTTGTCAAGCGCAATAATAAAAACTTTTTTTTCTTTCTTTCGTTTGTTTTTATCTCTTTCCCCCCCTTTATTATGTTTAACATAAATGAACATGCACGCAAAGTATTAAAAAAAACAATTCAAGCTTTAAACCAAATAGAAGGTTCCCGTTGAGTACAACGGACGTGAGGGGTGCTAATACCTTCCCCTTGCGTAATCGACTCTCGAACCCGACAATGGTTGCGATGACCAAATCCTTATCCTCATCGTCTAAAGGGTTTTATTATCGTTTCCCTTTACAACAAAAAAAAACTTAAGGGTTTATCAACGTTCCCTTTACACAAAAACTTTGGTGGCGGCTTCACAAAGGCCCTCCGAGCGTTTGGGAACGACCTCGGAGGATTTGCGCGTCTTTTTCCCGAGGAAAAAAACGAGGTGCGCACACCATCCATCATCTTCCTTCCTTCCAAACTTCTTGAATCTTAAGCAAGCTAGCTTTGGGAGATTAGAACAAGAGAAATCTAAGGAAAACCAAGTAAGAGGAAGATTTCTCAAGTTGGGGTTTTGGATTTGAAGGTTAGGAAGATCATCATCAGTATTAGGTGAGCTCCCTAGGGTTTTATAACCCACTCTAAGTGAGTTTGAGTGTGTATCTCATATTATGCTAAGTTATTGTTTTGTGCCCTAATCCTAATTACTTGTCAATTCCTTGCTCAATCATGTTTGAAACTGTTTAATTGCAATAGAAAATCATTCCTAACATCTTTGGGATGCTTGGGTAACTTGGATGGAGTTAAAATGGTGAAAAATGCAATTTCTGGACAATTTCTGTACTGATAAGCTTGCTGCAGCGAGCAAAACCATTTTGGTCACGGCATAGGGTCGCTATAGCAACCAGCCCGTCGCTATAGCGAGCTCACCAGAAACAGCATTTGTCAGCTGAGCTGTTTCGGGTGATTTGGCGCGTGTAAGTGAGGTTTTTCGTAACCGTTTTCTCCAAAAACTTTATGGAATCAAGGAACACCATTTTAACTCATCCTAAGGGCCTTTAACGGGCAAAAATCATAAAGGAGCAAGGAATAGGTAACGTATGGGAAGTACAAAAGAAGGGTCCGAGGAACCGGAAATAATTATTACAACTGAGTTAGTGACTCTTAAGGGTGTCATATGATAACGATATGACAAGAACCTATATTAGGTGTCATACCCCATTTTTTGACTAATTTTTCTTTTGTTTTTCTCATTTTTATTTTTAATTTTATTTCTTGTTTTCTTCTGCTTTTATTATTATTATTATCTTTATTTTCTTTTTAATATTATTACTATTTTTGTATTTTATTTTTTTATTCTTTACTTTCATTTTTACTTTTATTTCTATTATTATTACTATTATTATCTTTTTCATTATTATTTTTATTATTATTTTTATTATTATTATTATTATTATTATTATTACTATTATCATTACCATTATTATCACTTTTTTTATTAATACTATTATTATTATTATCTTTTTCATTAATACTATTATTATTATCTTTTTTTATTAATACTATTGTTATTATTATCTTTTTCATTATTATTACTATTATTAGTATCATTACTATTATTACTATTATTATCTTTTTCATTATTATTATTATTATTATTATCATCATCCTTATTATTATTATTATTTCTTAATTACTTTTATTATTATTATTACTTTTATTTTTATTTGTTTTATTCTTTATTTCAAAGAAAACAAAAACAACAAAAAACAAAGAAAGGAACAAAGAGAAGCACGTGCCAGGCACACTGCTTCAGAAGCAGGTGGCTGTCCAACCAGGCACGTGCCTGGCACAAACACTCAGAAGCAAGTGGCTGCCCCTGGGCAGCACTTCTTCTCTCCTAAATTTTCCTGCTGCTGACCCCAGCTTTCGAGCAAGCCTTTACTGCATTTCTTCCTTCTCTCCTTTATCAAAACCACTCAATTTAAGCTGCAAAACTGCTTGCCTTGGTTCCAAAACTGCTTGCCCAAGTTCTGAAACTGCTGACCCTGTTCCAGCATTTCTTCCTTCCTCTGAGTGCAGCACCTTTTCCATTGTTTCTCCCAAGCTCTGCACAAACAGCACACTACTTTTCTTGTTTATCTTCTCAAATCTTTAAGGGTCAATCCCAAAAAGCATCACAAGTTGCAGCCTGCACTCTATTTTCATTGTTTCTAGCAATTCCTGTCAAACTCAGCCCCAATTTGATCTGAATTAACCCAAAGTCTTCACCATGATCACAAGGCAAGGTCATTTCCTTCCTTTTGCATTAAATGCTAGCCAAAGTCTTGGTCATAGCACACAAAACAGCGCTGCTGTTAAAGGACTTGTCATGATTACAATTGATCTCAATTTGCCTATATAAGGAAACCAATGAAGAAGGATTGAGGACAGTTCTTTTGACAGAAATTTTCACACAATCTCAAGAGTAATTTAAGTAGAATTATCACAGTTTGTTTAAACACAGTGCAGTTTTAACACCCAGTTATTCAGATAGTTTTAACATAGTTTGTTTAACACAATTCAACCTGATCTTAGAGCAATTCAGCAGTTTGTTTTAGAGAAATTTAGAGCAACTCAGAACCAGAAAGAACAGCCAGAAATACACAACACCCTTTGAAAACCAGAAGCTCTGTTTTCTGTTTCTTTCATCACAAGCCATCATAAACAAACCCAGCAATCAAAACAATCATCAAACCTCCATAAATATCATACCCAAAGTAAGGAATAACAGCAAAACATCATTTGTTTTTGCTGTTTCTTATTCTACATCACTTCCATACTCAAAAACCACAATCATTCAAAGCCCCTTTCAGTTTCTTGCAACTAAAGCATTGGCTAGGAATTTGTAAGTTGTTTTAAACCTTTTATCTTCCATTTGCATTCCTGTCTGCATTTATTCTGTTGTTCCTGTTTGATTCAGCTTTTTTTTCTGCATTCTTAGTGTTTTTTAACTCATTTTGAACTAAAAACATCATTTTAAAAGCTTCAGAAATCACAAGTTTGCAAAAGACCAAAACAGAAGTAGGATACTTCTTTTTCTAACTGAATTCGAAAGTTTTTCACCCCTTTGAGGTTCTGAAATCAAAAATTAAGTGTGTAATATCCCGCTTAAGCGAGACATTTAACAGTATTACAGGAATTAAACGATTTGGAGTGGCAAAGTAGTAAATATAGAGATAAGGACTAAAATGGATAAATATGAGAAAAACTCATATTTATCACATCTTTCCTCTCTCAAAAAATCTGAAAATTTCTCCCCTCTCTCACTAGAATTTTGCCCCTCTCTACTCATCATCCTTAATCCCTCAAATTCTTCCTAACTCTTGGGAATCAAGCAATCAAAGTCTTGCAAGAACTTGGAACAAGAAAAACTAAGGAAAAACCAAGAAAAAGACGATTTCACAAGTTGAAGTTTTGGGTTTGGAGCTTAGCCAGCTTGCTACCAATTATAGGTGAGCTCATCTTGGGTTTTAGAACCCTCCTAGTGTGAGTTTTGTGTGTTATTCATCATAGGAAAAGTTATAGAAAGTTTTAGAGTTTTACCCTAAATTCCTTGCTTGCTAAATCCTTGCTTGTATATGTTTTTAATTGTTATTTTATGAAGGAAAATCGTTTTTAGCATGTTTAGGAAGCTTGGGTATCCTTGAATGGGCAAAAATGGTGGAAAAATGCATTTTTACACATGACTGTGCAGTCATGGTCGCTATAGCGACAAGCTTTCGCTTGTAGCGACCAGGCAGGATTTCTCCCTGCCTACCTGCGCTTGTAGCGACCAGCCTGGCGCTTGTAGCGACCAGTGGTGCTTGTAGCGACCAGCTGGGCGCTTGTAGCGACCAAGCCAGGACAGCACAACCTAGTTGAGCTGTTCTGGGGGTCCTGGTGCGCGCGGGCATGGCTTTTTGCAACTGATTTCTTATAATACATTTTGGAAACTTAACCCACCATTTTAACTCATTCTAAAGGCTTCCAATGGTTATAAAAGTATAGGAGTAAGGATTATGCAAGGCTTGGAAAGGTAGGGATTGAGGTTTAATGAATAAGCAAATTCTTATAGCGGCATATGACAATGATATGCTGAATTCCTTGATAGGCAAACAAGAGTTATAGCTTTAGAATCAAGTTTATAGATGTATTCACAATAGGATACAAAGTAACAGAAATGGTTTACCAATCATAGTTTCACTTAAGTTTATAGTGTTGGTTCTCCAACAATTATAGGTGGCTTTTGAGAACGATAAGCCAAGAATCATAGGTTATAGATTATAAGTTACAGGAATGTTATATGATTATAGTAACAGATTATATGTTCATATGTCAAAGTTAAAGAATTATATCAAAGATAATGGCGTGTTCGCACGTTTCACAGTCATAGGGCGTGTTCAGCAGACTCCGGGATTCGCCGGATGGGACTTCTCCGAGAGGGTTGTCCACACGTTTCATAGGGAGTCCGGTGTTAGCCTGATTGTCAGGAGTTTCATCGGGTCATAGGGAGATGTACTTCGGGGTTACTCCACCCGGATGCACTCCGTAAAATGAACTCAGATTAATTGTTTGTTCAACGCTAACAGCTAACATAAAACACTTTATTTGCTTTATGTTATACAGTCATAGTTACAGTTATCGTTACAGGAAGTTTTACAGTTACAGGCAGATTATAGTTAAAGTTATAGGCAGGTTTATAAGACTTGGCGATTCTAGAATTCCCCTAAATTGCCAAGGTAGGCATGGCGACCCTAGGTTCCCTGTGGTTGCCAACAGTAGGTTGGGTAGAGCTCACTGAGACATTATGTCTCATCCCATTCGTTTTGGTGCAGGTTCACAGGCAGGATCGCAATCAGCACGCAACAAGGGTAAGGAGAAGGCTACAGACTGATCGTGCTGATGTTATATGTTTATAGTTTGATTGTATTATATGGTTGTACTTATGTTGTATATGTATTCGAGATGTTGTATAAACTTTGGATTGTAATATTACAATGTGATGTAATATTTTGAATGAACTTTTATATTGTAAATTAATGTATCCAGTATGAAATTTTAATACTCGTATAAGATCCTAGGCAATCTTATTATGGGTGTTACAATTTGGTATCAGAGCAGGTCGATTCAGACCGTGCAGTGGGTCATTAAAATACAATACAAGTTTGTGGATCTTTTGGATCCAGGACATTATTCTAAATGTTATATATCTGGTTGAAACTGATCACTTTGACTTGTGTATGACAGTTAGGATAAGTTGTCTGGGAGGAGAAGAGGTCCTGGCAGGCCTAGAGCGAATCAGGCCAACGCTGAGGAAGCCGGAGGAGACCCTAGTATGAATTTTTGGGCTCAAATGATGCAACACCAGCAGGCGTTGCAACAACAGTATCAGGAGCAGCAAGCTCAGGCTGCATTACAGCATCAACAGATGATGCTTATGATGCAGCAGCAAGCCCAACAGCAGGCTCAAACTCAGCATGAATGGATGGAGATGATGCACCATGGACAAGGTGCTCAACAGCAGACACCACCACCAGTAGTGGCAAATTCGTCCTTCCGGGAATTTAACAGAAAGCACCCTTCTGAGTTTAATGGGGAAGGTGAACCTCCAGAGGCCAAGAGATGGCTAAAGCAGATTGAGAAAGTGTTCCGGATGGTGGACTGCCCAGATGAAAGTAAAGTATTGTTGGCTACTAATCAGTTCAAAGGCGCAACAGAAGATTGGTGGGAATCTGCTCAACGCCGAATGATAGGAAATGACATTGAGATTAACTGGGATAACTTCAAGGAAGCAATGCTAGAGAAGTATATCCCGATGTCCTATAAAGTAAAGAAAGAACAGGAGTTTCTTGAGTTGAAACAAGGTGGCATGTCAGTCACCGAGTTTACAAAGAAGTTTGAAGAGTTGTCATATTACTCCTCTCACAACGAGTATGCCGGTAATGAGAACTGGAAGATGAATCAGTATAGGCGTGGGTTGAGAGGTGAAATTGATACAGCAGTGAGTCTTCAAAGGAATATCAGTTATGACGAAATGGTTCACGACAGTTTGGTTGGTGAAACAGGTTTTGCCAAGACCGCTAAAGAGAAAGCTGCACTATTTGAAAAGAGAAAGGGCAAGTTTCAAGATAGGTACCATGAGAATAAGCCCAAGGGCTCTCCTAAGAGGGGTAAGCAGTCGTTCCCACACCAGGCGAGTCCTGCTTGTAAATACTGTGGGAAAATGCATTACGGTGAATGCATGAGGCAAACAGGTGTGTGTTTCGGGTGTAGGCAGCCGGGGCACATTTTAGCAAATTGTCCAGGAAGAAGAGGTAAAAGTGGAGCTGGAGGTACTACAACAAGTAAGGGCAGGGTGTACTCCCTTGATGGCCAGAAGGCTTTGGCAAATGAAGATTTAATTGCCGGTATGTGTTACTTAGGCCAAACTCCAGTTAAAGTGCTTTTTGATAGTGGTGCAACATGTTCCTTTATTTCTTACAAGTGTGTAGAAGCATTACAGTTGTCTATGTCACCATTGATACCTCCTATGACGGTATCTACCGCTACTGAGGGCGGAGTTGTAGCTAGTTTTATATGTGAAAATTGCCCGATCACTGTATCTAGTAAGACATACTACATAGATTTGGTGTGTCTTCCCATGATACAACTTGATGTGATCCTAGGAATGGATTGGTTATCTGCTAATCATGTGTACATTGGATGTGCGGAAAAGTGTATTTTTATGCCTACAAATGATACGACCGAAGGTGTGGCTTTATCAGAGTTAATCAACCGCACTCATCAGCTTACCCAGCTAATGTGTGCTCAGGATAAGGGTTTTTATGTAATGGTTACTGTGACTTCAGAATCAGAACTGAGTACTAGTGACATTCCTGTTGTCAGTGATTATCTAGATGTTTTCCCTTCTAAGATAATCAATTTACCCCCAGAACGAGAGGTTGAGTTTTCTATTGATCTCATCCCAGGATCGGAGCCAGTATCAGTGGCACCGTATAGAATGTCACCGTCAGAGCTTAAGGAATTGAAGTCTCAGTTAGAAGACTTAATTCAGAAACATTTCATCAGGCCCAGTGTATCACCTTGGGGTGCACCAGTGTTGTTGGTTAAGAAGAAGGATGGTAGTATGAGATTGTGCATCGACTACCGTCGGCTGAATAAAGTAACAATTAAGAACAAGTATCCGTTACCAAGGACTGATGATCTTTTGGATCAACTCAAAGGAGCCGCAGTGTTTTCAAAGATTGATCTCAGATCAGGATACCACCAGATTCGTATCAAATCGTCAGATGTGTCCAAGACGGCGTTCAGAACACGTTACGAACATTATGAATTTCTGGTTATGCCGTTTGGAGTGACTAATGCTCCAGCCGTGTTTATGGATTACATGAATAGAATTTTTCAGCCCTACCTGGATCAGTTTGTGGTAATTTTCATTGATGATATCTTGATTTATTCAAAGGACTCACAGGAACATGCTCAGCATCTGAGGATTGTTTTAGACATTCTCAGAGAAAATCAGTTATATGCAAAATTCAGCAAATGTGAATTTTGGTTATCGGAAATCCAGTTTTTGGGGCATGTTATTTCTAAAGGAGGAGTGTCAGTTGACACATCGAAAGTCGAAGCTGTCCTTAATTGGGCCAGACCAGCGAATGTAACAGAGGTTCGGAGTTTCCTGGGTTTAGCAGGTTACTACCGAAGATTTATTATGAGATTTTCACAGATTGCTTTGCCTTTGACACGCCTCACAAGAAAAGATGTGCCTTTCGTCTGGGACGAAGATTGTGAGAAAAGTTTCCGGACTTTAAGGAAGAAATTATCCAAGGCTCCAGTGTTAGCAATACCGGATCCCGAAAAGAAATATGTTGTATATTGTGATGCGTCCTCTAAAGGACTAGGCAGTGTGCTCATGCAAGAAGGTAATGTAATAGCTTATGCTTCTCGGCAACTTAAATCTCATGAGGAGAATTACCCTACTCATGACCTTGAATTGGCAGCTATAGTTTTTGCTCTGAAAGTATGGAGGCACCATCTATATGGAGCACAATTTGACTTGTTCAGTGACCACAAAAGTTTAAAGTATTTGTTCGATCAATGGGAACTGAACATGAGACAGAGAAGATGGATGGAATACTTAAAGGATTTTGATTTTGAGTTAAAGTATCACCCGGGAAAGGCGAACGTTGTTGCTGACGCCTTAAGCAGGAAATCTTTGATGAGAGCAGAAGTGCTGATGCACACTTGTGTTTTGTATGAGAAATTTTGAGATCTTAACCTCAGCGTCACAGAGATGGGTAATGGCACTTGGTTGCAAAGATTAGATGTTACCTGTGATTTGCGGTCCAGAATCACACAAGCTCAAGAATCGGATATGGATCTTCAGAGGAGGATTGGGCATTCAGGGTTTTCAAGGGCATCGGATGGTACTCTGCTGTTTGAAGGTAGAGTTTGTGTTCCTAATGATGCTAATTTAAAAAGGTTGATTTTGGAAGAGGCACACAAGAGTAGTTTCAGTATTCACCCAGGTACCACTAAAATGTACCAAGATTTAAAGAAAGATTATTGGTGGCCGGGGATGAAGACCGATATTGCGGAATTCGTATCGCGATGTATTGTGTGTCAACAAGTGAAGATTGAACATCAGAGACCTGCAGGGATGCTAGTACCATTGGAAATCCCTCAGTGGAAATGGGAAGAGATCTCTATGGATTTTGTGATAGGGTTACCTCGGACTCAACGGGGACATGATTCAATTTGGGTAGTTGTCGACCGGTTAACTAAGTCTGCTCACTTTTTACCGGTTAGGACTACGTACAGGGCTGCTCAGTATGCAGAATTGTTCATAGCGGAGATTGTGAAACTACATGGTGTTCCAACCAGCATTGTGTCAGATAGAGATCCTATCTTTACTTCTCACTTTTGGAAAGCTTTTCAGAAGGCTTTGGGAACAAGGTTAAAGTTGAGTACGTCTCATCATCCTCAAACAGATGGACAATCTGAGAGAACTATACAGACGTTAGAGGATATGCTACGTGCATGTATTTTAGAGGATGGAGGAAATTGGAATAACCATCTGCCTTTGATAGAATTTTTGTATAATAATAGTTACCATTCTAGCATCGGAATGGCACCTTATGAGGCACAGTATGGCAGAAGGTGTAGAACACCGCTTTGTTGGTCAGAGGTTGGAGATAAAAGTATTCTGGGAACTGAGATTTTCCAGGAGACCACTTTAAAGATTAAATCCATTCAGGATAAGATCAGAACTGCTCAAAGTCGACAAAAGAGTTATGCGGACAAGAGGCGAAGACCTCTAGAGTTCGAAGTGGGAGATCATGTTTTCCTGAAAGTTACCCCTAAGCTGGGATTACGAGGTGTTTACAGGACAAAGAAATTGAGTCCAAGATTTATTGGGCCATTTCAGATACTCAAACGTGTCGGACCAGCAGCTTACCAATTAGCTCTGCCACCGGCGATGTCAGGATTACATGATGTTTTCCATGTTTCATAGTTAAGGAAGTTCATTCCTGATCCTCACCAACCAGAAGAGTTGGAAACCATCGACTTAAGATCGGATTTGACTTTTCGGCCCGAACCAGAACGGATTATTGAACGTGATGTCAAGGTATTAAGGAACAAAGAGATTCCAATTGTTAAAGTTATATGGAAAGGCTCTCCCTACGGTGAAGCTACATGGGAATTGGAATCAGAGATGCAGAAGAGTTATCCACATCTTTTTACAGGTAATTTCTAAATTTCGAGGACGAAATTTCTTTAAGGGGGGTAGAGTGTAATATCCCGCTTAAGCGAGACATTTAACAGTATTACAGGGATTAAACGATTTGGAGTGGCAAAGTTGTAAATATAGAGATAAGGACTAAAATGGATAAATATGAGAAAAACTCATATTTATCACATCTTTCCTCTCTCAAAAAATCTGAAAATTTCTCCCCTCTCTCACTAGAATTTCGCCCCTCTCTACTCATCATCCTTAATCCCTCAAATTCTTCCTAACTCTTGGGAATCAAGCAATCAAAGTCTTGGAAGAACTTGGAACAAGAAAAACTAAGGAAAAACCAAGAAAAAGAGGATTTCACAAGTTGAAGTTTTGGGTTTGGAGCTTAGCCAGCTTGCTACCAATTATAGGTGAGCTCATCTTGGGTTTTAGAACCCTCCTAGTGTGAGTTTTGTGTATTATTCATCATATGAAAAGTTATAGAAAGTTTTAGAGTTTTACCCTAAATTCCTTGCTTGCTAAATCCTTGCTTGTATATGTTTTTATTTGTTATTTTATGAAGGAAAATCGTTTTTAGCATGTTTAGGAAGCTTGGGTATCCTTGAATGGGCAAAAATGGTGGAAAAATGCATTTTTACACATGACTGTGCTGTCATGGTCGCTGTAGCGACGAGCTGTCGCTTGTAGCGACCAGGCAGGATTTCTCCCTGCCTACCTGCGCTTGTAGCGACCAGCCTGGCGCTTGTAGCGACCAGTGGCGCTTGTAGCGACCAAGCCAGGACAACACAACCTAGTTGAGCTGTTCTGGGGGTCCTGGTGCGCGCGGGCATGGCTTTTTGCAACTGATTTCTTATAATACATTTTGGAAACTTAACCCACCATTTTAACTCATTCTAAAGGCTTCCAATGGTTATAAAAGTATAGGAGTAAGGATTATGCAAGGCTTGGAAAGGTAGGGATTGAGGTTTAATGAATAAGCAAATTCTTATAGCGGCATATGACAATGATATGCTGAATTCCTTGATAGGCAAACAAGAGTTATAGCTTTAGAATCAAGTTTATAGATGTATTCACAATAGGATACAAAGTAACAGAAATGGTTTACCAATCATAGTTTCACTTAAGTTTATAGTGTTGGTTCTCCAACAATTATACGTGGCTTATGAGAACGATAAGCCAAGAATCATAGGTTATAGATTATAAGTTACAGGAATGTTATATGATTATAGTAACAGATTATATGTTCATATGTCAAAGTTAAAGAATTATATCAAAGATAATGGCGTGTTCGCACGTTTCACAGTCATAGGGCGTGTTCAGCAGACTCCGGGATTCGCCGGATGGGACTTCTCCGAGAGGGTTGTCCACACGTTTCATAGGGAGTCCGGTGTTAGCCTGATTGTCAGGAGTTTCATCGGGTCATAGGGAGATGTACTTCGGGGTTACTCCACCCGGATGCACTCCGTAAAATGAACTCAGATTAATTGTTTGTTCAACGCTAACAGCTAACATAAAACACTTTATTTGCTTTATGTCATACAGTCATAGTTACAGTTATCGTTACAGGAAGTTTTACAGTTACAGGCAGATTATAGTTAAAGTTATAGGCAGGTTTATAAGACTTGGCGATTCTAGAATTCCCCTAAATTGCCAAGGTAGGCATGGCGACCCTAGGTTCCCTGTGGTTGCCAACAGTAGGTTGGGTAGAGCTCACTGAGACATTATGTCTCATCTCATTCCTTCTGGTGCAGGTTCACAGGCAGGATCGCAATCAGCACGCAACAAGGGTAAGGAGAAGGCTACGGACTGATCGTGCTGATGTTATATGTTTATAGTTTGATTGTATTATATGGTTGTACTTATGTTGTATATGTATTCGAGATGTTGTATAAACTTTGGATTGTAATATTACAATGTGATGTAATATTTTGAATGAACTTTTATATTGTAAATTAATGTATCCAGTACGAAATTTTAATACTCGTATAAGATCCTAGGCAATCTTATTATGGGTGTTACAAAGTGAGTCTGAACAGTACTTCAGAAGCACTTCTGAAGTAGCCTCTGAACAGTACTTCAGAAGCAGCTTCTGAACAGTAGTTCAGAAGCAGCTTCTGAACAGTAGTTCAGAAGCAGCTTCTGAACAGTACTTCTGAAGGTGCTTCTGAACCTCAGAGTCTGAAGTTCAGCTTCTGAACCTCAGAGTCTGAAGTTCAGCTTCTGAAGTTCAGAGTCTGAAGGCGCTTCTGAACCTCAGAGTCTGAAGTTCAGCTTCTAAAGTTCAGAGTCTGAGGGTCAACAAAAGTCAACCCATGAACAGTGCTTCTGAGGGCCAACAAAAGTCAACCCATGAACAGTACTTCAGAAGCAGCTTCTGAACAGTACTTCAGAAGTAGCTTCTGAAGCAGCTTCTGGGCATTTTTTAAGGTTCAGAACTTGTGATTTTTTTGAACTTTTTTTGAAGGTTTAAAACTCTTTTTTTTCAAAGTATAACCAAGTGTTTTGGCTTTTATTTGGAATTTCCTAAGTTTTAAACCAAGTGTGTTTGCTCTTATTTGGAATTTCATAAACTTGAATAACAAACTTGAACAACAAACTTGTTCATAAGTTTCAACAACAAATTTGAGCAACAAACTTGTTCTTAAGTTTCAATAACTAAGTGTTAATGCTTTCAATTTTGGTTTCATATATTTTTTTATTAAATTGTCATTCTATTTTTTTTCTATATACCAAAACATAAAAAACAATTTTCTTTTTGGGAGTGAAAAAGGAAAACTTGGGTAGACACCCGACGCTTCCCCGAATATTCGGAAACGAGGTAAACACTTCGCTTTTGTTTGAATATTCGTCCTCCGTTTAAAATCAATCCCAACTCACCAAATTTTATCTTTTCACGCCCATGCGCGTTTTCAATCGGATACCATCGCCCAAGTGCGAGTCCGTCCTTTTTAATCAAACTTTTTCACGCCCATGCGCGTTTTCAAACGGATACCATCGCCCAAGTGTGAGTCCGTCTTTTTTAAATCAAAATTTTTCGCCTAAACGCGATCAAATCATTTTTCATAAGTAAAATCAATCAACACACAAACATTTGCTACAAAGAACTACGTAGCTTTGAATTCTCCATCGCACCGGGAGATACGTAGGAGCAAGATCAAATTCTTGTCAAGCACATTAATAAAAAGCTCATTTTTAGTCTTTAATCTCTTCTCTTTTTGTTTCTACTTTTATTTATTTATTTCTTTTACAAACATTTGGCATAAACTAACACAATTAAACGCTAAACTAACTAACGGTTCCCGTTGAGTACAACGGATACGAGGGGTGCTAATACCTTCCCCTCGCATAATCGATTCCCGAACCCAAAATCTTTAAAATGTGGTAATTTAGAACTTTTTTCCACTTTTCTTAAATTAATGAGTCAACACTAATCAATAACTTGATCTCCGAAAATCGACGCGACAAAAATGGCGACTTCACTGGGGACAACGAGAATCAACCCTAGTTAGTTGGTTTAGCTTTTAGTGTTAGTTTTGTTTGCCATAAATGTTTGTTTATTTGTGGTTTTTTATTTTATTCATTTCATTTCCGTTTTCATTTTTCGCTTTTTATGTTTGTGATGTTCAAGCACCTTTGAGTGGAGCTCTACACCCGAGTTTGAAAAACACATAGGCTTAGGATGGTGGTTGCGTAGTATTGGCTTTCGAGATAGACATCTCGTTTAGTCAATATGAAAACCCCTCTTAGAGATGGTCCTCTTCATGAAAGGTTGTCATATAATGGTTAACCCGTTATTATGGCAAAATTCCGAATTGGACCGTTAACTCTAAGAACCTTCTTCTTAGCACCTTTTTCAAACTCCATCTAGAGGAGACGCACTCGCGAAAGGTTGTCATATAATGATTAATCCGTTATTACGGTAAAATTCCGAGATGCCTCCATAACTCTAGGTACTCCTAAACTAAAAAATCATAGAACTACCCTTGGTGAGAACCTTGATGTAGAAAGAACGTAGAGCTTAACCCTCGTAGGGAGCCATCCCTTTAAGCTTTATTTCCCATTTATCCATACCCACATAAAACATACATGCATTGCATCCACATGCATAAAATCATTTTTTAATATACAAGTTTGTTTTAGGGAATTGCAAGGGCTAAAGGTGTGTTGCAAATGTCTAACAAGTTAAGCTTGGGCTCCGAGAAAAGAACTTTGTCGTTAAAAGTCGAACTCCCGGATTTAAAAAGTCTTAGAGATTTGAGTGCCGAGTTAACCGCAATTCCAAAGAGTGCCTTTGTCTTCAAGTATGGTGACATCTTTGACTTCTTGTTCACTAATGTTCGGGCAGACGCTATTACAGCACTAGCACAGTTCTACGACCCCCCAATAAGAAGTTTCCAATTCCAAGACTTCCAATTAGCACCCACACTTGAAGAATTCGAAAGGATTATGGGAATTCCTCCAAAAGGCAAGGGTCCGTATGTGGAAATTGGCCATTATCCCAAAATTGAAAAATTGGTGGAAGCTTTAAACATTGAAGTATCCGGGTTTGTTAGCAATGTGAAGACTAGAGGGAAAGCTCCCGATTTTCTCCGAAGTTATCTAGAGAAAAAGGCTCGTGAGTTTGCTGTGTCCCGAGATATGAAATCATTCAACAACGTGCTAGCCCTCCTTATTTATGGCTTGGTACTGTTTCCATCCACCGAAAACTTTGTTGATTTTTCCGCAATCAGTGTCTTTTGGGCTGTGCTTACAAAGGACAAAGATCCAGTTCCTGCACTTTTGGCCAATGTGTACTATACTCTCCACACGCGTCATGAGAAGCTAGGTGGCAATATTGTCTGTTGCTTTCCTTTATTCTATCATTGGTTCACATCTCACATGTGCATGGACCAATCACGGATGAACAAGATGGATAAGAATGAATGGTCTCAGTTTTTGGCATCCCTTACCGAAAACATGATCTGTTGGTATCCAAGGAAGCTCGACATCAAAGAAATCATCATCAGTTGTGGGGAGTTCCCAAATGTACCACTCATAGGATCCAAAGCATGCATAAACTACAATCCAGTTTTGTCTCTAAGATAATTAGGACGTCCCATGTGGGATAAACCCGAAGAGAAATCCTTGGAATGTCTAGTATTACATGACTTGGGCGCCAAAGACTCTGTGATGTTGCAAAAAATTATTCGAGCATGGGGAAATATTAACAAGAAGGAAAGTGATGGGAAACGCAAGATTGGTACTACCAAAGAGACTTATCGACAATGGGTCAAAGAAATAGTCCAAAAGGTGAAACTACCATTCATTGTCAAAACCCCTATTCCACCTAGGTCCCCCGAACCTATTCCTATCTCAATAGAGGAAGCGGATGAGCTCAAAGCAACCATTGTGCAGATCAGCAAAGGAAAAGAGGAATTACAAGCTACTCTACTCAAAACTATTCAAGAAAATTGTGAGCTAAAAAGGGAAGGAATTCAAAAAGACAAGATCATTGAGAGTAGCAACAAAAGGTTAAGGCTTGAAGAGGATGACAAGCGCAAGGTGCAAGATTGCTTGGGAGGAGCAAATTCTCAGCTCAAACATAGAACCAAGAGCGGGATGAACTCTTAGATAGAACCCACGAGCTAAAAGAGCTATGGAAAAGATCTCAAGTTGGGAGGGGGAAGCTAAGAGAAGAGCTTGAGATTGCAAAACAACAGCGCAATAGCATGGCAAACAAGTACGAAGAGTACGTATTGAATGAGAGGCTGCAAAAGGAAGCATTGGAAAGAGCACTTGTGAGGAGCCAAGTGGAATTAAAAAGGGAACAAGAGTATCTTGAAGAATTCCAGAAATTCAGTGACTACCAAGGAGAGGTTTGTGAAGACCTCAAAAGAAAAAATGAGGGGTAGGAACACCGCTTTATGAACTTGGTTGATTCAGTTGAAAACGGAACTCTTTTTCGAGTACTCCGTGACGAGGGTGTGCATTGGAAGAATCTGTTTTCAAGACTAGCCAAGTTGGCCAATGATGTGATTGAAACCATCCCTACAAAGTTGGAAGCAGCTAATGCGGCAATTCATCCATTGAACATTCCTTCCGAAGTCATTATTTTTGTTGAATTCTGTAAGACTATGATAAGAGACTTTAGGGAGAAGATTGAGGCAGTCTAAAAATTTGTAATTCGCCTGTTTGTACGAATTTTTGATCATTAATGAAAAATCTTTTTTGTTATCTCTGTGCCTTTACAATTGGAAGATATTTGCAAAAGCACCAAAAGCCTTGCAATTCCCTAAAAATTAATCATCATCATAAATAAATAAAAAACATTTTCATTTGCATTAACATCATCCATAACATGCGTACATTTGTTTTCATACCCAAAACTCACTCCCCTTCTTATCACCAGGATTTCTTACAATCCGAACCAATTCATTGGTGTTCGCATTACACTCGAAACACTACACGTCATCCCAGTCAAAGAAAGTCGCTTGTCGTCCCAAATCAACCTACACGTACAACACTCGGGCAAATATAAGAAAGAAAATGGAACATTTGGAACAAGAAAACCAAGAACTCCGGGGAGAATTGACGTCCATGGGGACCGAGATCGAGAAATTAACAGAGTTGGTAAAACTGCTAGCGGCTACACAAGTTCCGCCAACGCCTCCTCCTCCCTCCAGCTCTCTAGCTCAAGTATCAGCTTCTACCACTTCGGCTCCAATAGTGCACGCCGATGCTCCACAGCACACCATGCCCCCCGGTTGTCCCTGGGGCATGACCCTCAGCTTTGGTGAAGAGTTTGTCCCTATTCCTACTACACATCAAGAAATTCCTGTTCCTCAACCCAATGTTACTTTTCCCCAGGCTACTGCGGCCTTTTCAGCTCCAGTGATCCATACCACCCCATATGACCATGGACCTATCTTTCACGCAGAAAGTATAGGGGCTCAAGGTCGGATGGATGATTTTCAAGAAAAGTTTGACGAAATGCAACGGGAAATCAAGGCCCTCCGCGGGAAAGAACTGTTTGGGAAGAACGCCCACGACCTTTATCTAGTGCCAAATGTCAAGATCCCGCCCAAGTTCAAGGTCCCTGAATTTGAGAAATACAAGGGAAACACCTGTCCTCAAAGCCACCTGGTAATGTATGCTAGGAAAATGTCTACTCAGACAGATAATCATCAACTACTCATCCACTATTTCCAAGACAGTCTAACTGGTGCCGCTTTGAAATGGTACATGAGTTTGGACAGCACCAGGATCCCAACTTTCAATGACTTAGGAGAGGCCTTTGTTCGCCAATACAAGTACAATCTGGACATGGCCCCAGACAGAGACCAGCTCCGGGCCATGGCCCAAAAAGATAAAGAGACTTTCAAGGAATATGCCCAAAGATGGAGAGAAGTTGCTGCTCAGATTAACCCACCTCTAGAGGAGAAGGAAATGACCAAGATTTTCCTAAACACTCTTGGTTCGTTTTATTATGAGTGGATGATTGCAAGCGCACCTAGCGATTTCACTGAAATGGTGAATATGGACATGCGCCTAGAGGATGCGGTCCGGGAAGGACGTTTGGTGAAGGAAAGTGCCCCAGCCAGCAGCACAAAAAGGTTTGGGAACAGTTACCCAAAAAAGAGGGAACAAGACATTGGCATGATTGTCCATGGGAGACCCCGCCAAGAGTACTCAGCTTACCCGCATGTTGCCGCCATTTCACCATCCATCCCTACACCTCAAAATCCAAGCTATAAAATCCAAATTCCACAAAGACCTCCATCCCATTATCCATTACCATTTCAACAACCTTACTCACAAAATCTACAGCAACCTCGTCAACAACCTCGCCCATAAAGTCAACAACAACCTCGACCTCAAACTCCCCAACAACCCTTCACTCAACAGAATCGCCAGAAAACAGCATTTGACCCTATACCAATGAAGTACGCGGATCTGCTCCCTGCTCTGATTTCAAGGAATCTTGTTCAAACTAGAGCACCTCCTCCCGTGCCAAATATACTGCCTGTATGGTATCGTCCTGACCTCACTTGTGCCTTCCATCAAGGAGCGCCGGGTCATGATGTCAAGCACTGCTATGCTCTCAAGAATGAGGTTCAAAAATTGATCCGTGCTAAGTTTCTAACCTTCAAAGACTCCGGTCCCAATGTCCAAGCTAACCCTCTACCAGACCATGGGTCCTCCGTCAATATGGTTCAAGATCATCAGGAAACCAGTCCCATCTCCAGGGCCCGAGATATCAGGACACCTTTGGTTCCAATGCACATCGAGATGTGCAGGGTAGCTCTATTCAACCATAACCACGCTAACTGCAAAGAATGTTCTGAAAATCCTCGAGGATGTCTGCAGGTTCAAAATGACATACAAGGATTGATAAACAGAAAGGAGCTTGTTGTTACAAGGAAAGACAAAAGTGTTTGCGTTATAACCCCGGAATTCAATATCCCGGAGCATTTGAAGCCAACTTTCAGCAGCCAGAAGTCTGTTGCCGCTCCACTAGTGATATGTTTACCAGGACCTATCCCATACACTTCAGAAAAAGCAATTCCTTACAAATATGATGCAACCATGTTGAGCAATGGTCAAGAAGTACCTATACCCCCTTTGGCCTCTGTCGTTAATATTACGTACAATAACAAAGTGTTAAGAAGTGGACGTATTCTCCCAACGTCAGTTCAAGGGAAGACCAATACTCCGGTTTTTGAACAAAAACAAATACAAGACCCCATTACAAGCAAAGACGCGGGCCAACCCAGTGGGACTAATGCCAATTCTGATTTTGATGAGGTGCTGAAGCTGATTAAGAAAAGCGAGTACAAGGTAGTGGACCAGCTAATGCAAACCCCTTCGAAGATCTCTATGTTGTCTTTATTACTAAATTCTGATGCCCATAGAGAAGCATTAATGAGGGTTTTGGACCAGGCTTTCGTAGATCATGACGTAACCATTGGTCAGTTCGGAGGCATAGTTGGAAACATCACTGTTTGTAACAACCTAAGCTTCAGTGACGAAGAACTCCCCGAAGGAGGGAGACACCACAACTTGGCACTGCACATATCGGTAAATTGCCAAACAGACGCTCTGTCCAATGTATTGGTGGACACCGTATCATCCCTGAATGTAATGGCAAAAACTACCCTAGATCAACTCTCTTATCAAGGAACACCCATGAGACGGAGTGGAGAAGTGGTGAAAGCATTCGATGGTTCAAGGAAGTCAGTAATTGGAGAAGTGGGTATGCCCATCATAATTGGGCCGAACACATTTCAGATCACCTTCTAAGTAATGGACATACAAGCAGCATACAATTGTTTGTTAGGTCGACCATGGATCCATGAGGCTGGGGCAGTGACGTCTACGCTGCATCAGAAGTTAAAGTTTATGAAGAACGGGAAGCTGATAACTGTGGGAGGAGAAGAAGCTTTGTTGGTAAGCCATTTGTCGGCTTTCTCTTTCATCGATGCTAATAATGTTGATGGGACGCCATTCCAAGGTCTTTCCCTGGAGGATGAAAATACTAAGAGGAGTGGGGCATCCATGTCTTCCTTCAAAAATGCACAAAAAGTGGTGCAAAATGGTTTGCTTCCGGACTGGGGAAAGTTGATAAGTATGCCAGAACACAAGCATAAAGAAGGGTTGGGTTTTACTCCGTCTGCAAGAGTTACCAAGCCAAGCACTATCATTGAACCAATCAAGGACGCTTTCCACAGTGCCGGGTTCATTCATTCCCCGACAGAAGCTAATGCCATCACTGAAGATAAACCTGAAGAAATGACACATGTTCTTGTAACACCAGGAGGAGTTTGCTGCAATTGGGTCGCTGTCGACGTTCCTTTTGTTACTCATTCCTCAAAGTAATGTGTTTATTTTGTTTATCCTTTTCAAAAAAAAAGATCCCTTCGTCTTGCCCAAAGCGAAGAGAGACTCATGTAGGGCTTTGTACTGCTATTATCAATGAAAATCGTTGTTTTTATCACGACCTTTACGTTATTTTTACGTTGTTTTTATCGTCGTTTTTTCCAGAAAAATGGTAACACAAAAAACCCAAAAATAATAATAATAATAAATAAATTTTCTTTTCAATAAATTTCAAAAGGTCTGCATTTTTCACTCATTTTACTAAAATCAATCATCAATCATATACCGACTGAACGTCAATAAGCCCGTTGAACACCATAGCCCTATGCTCTCTCCCAACTTTGAGTTTCCTGTTTACGAAGCTGAGGAGGAAGAGGATGAAGAAATTCCTGACGAGATCAGACGCTTGTTAGAACAAGAGAGAAAGACCATTCAGCCCACGAAGAAGCATTGGAGGTGATCAACTTAGGTTCCAACGAGGACAAGAAAGAGATCAAGATTGGGGCATTGTTGGATGCGTCTGTCAAAGAAAGAATAATCAAGATTCTCAAAGAATATGTAGACATCTTTGCATAGTCGTATCAGGATATGCCAGGATTGGACCCTGAGATTGTGGAACACTGTTTACCTTTGAAACATGAATGTCCTCCAGTCAAGCAGAACTTGAGAAGGACTCGTCCTGACATGGCTCTCAAGATCAAAGAAGAACTGTAGAAGCAGATTAATGCAGGTTTTCTCATTACATCAGAGTATCCTCAATGGTTGGCCAACATAGTACCTGTTCCCAAAAAGGATGGTAAAGTTAGGATGTGCGTTGATTACAGAGATCTAAACAAAGCTAGCCCAAAAGACAGTTCCGCCAAATCTAAAGTATTCTCCTTCATGGATGGTTTCTCTGGATACAATCAGATCAAAATGGCTGTCGAAGATAGAGAAAAGACATCTTTCATTACGGCTTGGGGTACTTTTTGCTATCAAGTGATGCCTTTTGGTTTGACGAATGCGGGTGCTACCTACCAAAGAGGCATGACCACTCTCTTCCACGACATGATGCACAAGGAAATTGAGGTTTATGTTGATGATATGATTGTCAAATCAGGTACTGAGGAGGAGCATGTCGAGTATTTACTAAAGATGTTTCAACGATTGAGAAAGTACCGACTTCGCCTGAATCCTAATAAATGTACATTTGGTGTGAGTTCTGGAAAACTCCAAGGTTTCATCGTTAGTCAAAGAGGTATTGAAGTAGATCCCGACAAAGTCAAAGCCATCAGAGAAATGCCTGCTCCGCAAACTGAGAAGCAAGTAAGAAGATTTCTAGGACGTTTGAATTACATCTCTAGATTCATATCTCATATGACAGCCACGTGTGGGCCTATTTTCAAGTTACTTCGCAAGAATCAGGAGGTAGTATGGACAGAAGACTGCCAGGAGGCCTTTGACAGGATCAAGGATTACTTGCTAGAACCTCCAATTCTTATTCCTCCAGTTGAAGGAAGACCTCTGATTATGTACTTGACCGTGTTGGAAGACTCTATGGGTTGTGTACTCGGACAGCAGGACGAGACCGGTAGGAAGGAACATGTCGTTTACTACCTGAGCAAGAAGTTTACAGACTGTGAATCCCGATACTCTTTACTTGAGAAGACTTGTTGTGCACTAGACTGGGCTGCTAAGTGCCTTCGTCATTACATGCTCAATCATACTACTTGGTTGATATCCAAAATGGATCCAATCAAGTACATCTTTGAAAAGCCTGCTTTAACAGGAATGATCGCTCGTTGGCAGATGTTGTTATCAGAATATGACATTGAGTACCACACTCAAAAGGCCATCAAAGCCAGTATTCTTGCTGATCATTTGGCTCATCAACCGATTGAAGATTATCAACCAATTAAGTTTGACTTTCCTGATGAAGAGATCATGTATCTGAAGATGAAAGATTGTGACGAGCCACTACTTGACGAAGGTCCGGATCCCGAGTCTAGATGGAAGTTGATCTTTGATGGGGCTGTTAATGTCTATGGTGATGGAATTGGGGCAGTCATCCGTTATCCCCAGCAGAGTCGGATCCCCGTTTCTTTAACAAACCCGGGTATCCCTTTGTTTTATTTTATCCCCAGTCAGGTCACTTTGCCTTCTTTGCAGTCATACTTGCATACGCGAGCATTCACAGCAATGCAGCATACATTCCATAACAGTTTCAACGCAAAAAATTAGGTCAAAAATGGGGTACTCGTAATTTAAGTCTCTTCGACCCAGTCGAATTTTAAAATTTCACTTTTAATCTCCATAACAAAGAAACTTAAATAGGGGCATCTGTCATACCCATTTTTTGACTAATGTTTCTTTTGTTTGTCTCAGTTTATGTTTATTGTATTTCTGGTTTGCTTCTGAGTTTATTATTATTATTATTATTATCTTTATTTTCTTTTTAATATTATTTAATATTTTTGTATTTTTTTTTTTATTCTTTACTTTTATTTTTACTTTTATTGCGATTATTAATTAAATAGTATTATCCTTTTTCATATGAATTATTTTTATGATTAGTATTATTATTTAGTATTATGATTATTCTTATTATTATTACTATTATCATTACCATTATTATCACTTTTTTTTATTAATACTATTATTATTATTATTATCTTTTTCATTAATACTATTATTATTATCTTTTTTTATTAATACTATTGTTATTATTATCTTTTTCATTATTATTACTATTATTAGTATCATTACTATTGTAGTACCCTAATTTTGTCCTACGCATTTTAAAACAAAAATCAAAAAGAATCAAAGAGGGAAAAAAAGTCAAAAGTCAACAAAAGTCAACAGAAAAGTCAACATTTTAAAAATGATGACTTCGCACTGCGAAGCTCCCTTCGCACTGCGAAGTCTGCGATTTTTCTGCAGATTTTTGGTTTCTTTGATTTAATTCCAGAATCTGTTGCACATCACTTCCATAATTATTTTAAGTAGCATTCATGGCTAATTGGGCCAAGCAAAGCCAGAGTTGAAGGACTTGCCATTAATGCCAAGGTTGGAAGCTTTTTCTTCCAACCTAGCATGTGACAAGCAAGTGGGCTTGCCCTTGGGCAGCTCTAGTCCCTCCCAGGTGACCTGCTAACCACCACAAGGTTGCCAGCCACCTGCTTGAGGACTTTCCTCCTGCTTGCTCCTCCCAAAACCAGTCAAACCAGCTGGATTTTTTCACTTGAAAAGCCATGAGTGCCTACTCTGTTTTGCAGCAGCTTTTCACCCTCTCACACCAGCCAATTATAGCCTTTTCATCCCTAAATCTCTGCACATTACAGTGCACGTTTTTATTGACCAACCATTGAGATTGCAAGGATTGATCCCCAAGCATTAGCCAATTGCAAATCAGCTTTGTTCTTCATCATTACCTTCTAGAATTAGTTGAATTTGTGGCTGAAATCAGACTGGATCTTGCCCCTTGGTACAAGGCAAGGTTGCCTCTATCCATTAGCATTTAATGCAAAGGGATTCAGCTTGATCTTGACCACAAATCAGCTGAAATTTTGGGATTGTGTAATGATGACAAAGATTTGGTTTTGGCCTATAAATAGAAGGCAATGCCCAAGGATTAAACACAGTTAACACAGCATTCAAAGAGCAGAAACTCTACTCATTTTAGCCTACAAACCTCCACAAATAACCAGAAACAATCAATCCAACACAAAGCTTTCCAAAGTTCCAAAACCATCACCAATATTCAAACCTCTTGTGAAAGTCTTCAATCAATACAAACCAAGTGCAGCTGGAGCTTTGCTAAGGAGTTCTGTAAGTTTCTAAAGCACTTATCTTGCTTTTTAATTGTGTTTGCATAGCTATTTTGGCTCAAACCTTTTGATTCTAAAAAACCCCTTTTGAATTTCAAAGAAATCCCAAGGTTTTCAAAACATCAAAACTGGTTTGTCCAGCCTTTTTCACCCCAAAAACTCAAAGTTTTTCACCCATCTATAAGGTCCTGAGTGTGTTCAGAAGTTGTTTCTGAACAAAAGTTCAGAAACAGCTTCTGAACCCAAAATTTCGCATGCTTCGCAGTGCGAAGTCATGGTCGCAGTGCGACCATGACAGAACTCAGAACCTGAGTTTTTGTGTCAAAACAACCAATTTTTGAGGTTCTAGCCCCAGAGCTCAGAACCTAAGAGTTTTTAAACCTATGTTCTTCAAACCATAACAAGGTTTTTGCATATTTTTGGCAAAATCACAAGTTCGTATGACCATGTTGTGGATAACTTGCAAAGCAAGTTATGTTCCCAAACTTTCAAAACCACATGAACAAGCAAGCTATGTTCATCTTTTCAATCTAAACTTGAACAATAAATATTGTTCATGATGTTCAAAACTCAAAGATGAACATACACCGTTTACGTTCGCATTTTCGCAAAATGAGACGAACTTGCGCGTTTTCTAGCAAATTTGCTAAACCTTCCCATTTTGGGTTTTCAAACCAAATGTTTTGACATACCTTGGGATTTCTAAAGAATTCAACCCAAAAACATGAATGAAAAAGGGATGGTGTGACGTATGTCTCTCCATCGCCCCGATTGTACGAATGCGTGACGTATGTCTCGTCGCTCGGACAATCGTCATTCCCCTTTTTTTTTCAATATGTACAACTGTTAGCCCATATTTTTAGAGCTAAGAATATGCTCTAAATATGCATTAAATGCTGAAGGGAATCTTTCAAAGATTCTGTTCAATCAAAGAAGGAAAAAGAATCTTGGTATTGTTCACAGGTTCGAATACAAGGCTAAGGCAGAGAAGGAGGACTTCGAACCAGAAGGCAGATCGAACAAGCGTATGATCGAAGCAACAAAGTTCTGGACTTAGCACAATTCTGACAAACTTTCACAACACTCAGTTCGACTTCGAAAGATGCAACCGTTCCAAGGAGCAGTTAAGTGCATGCAGGGTGTACGTGGCAGGACATTTGGCATTAGTACAGTGTTCGACCGTTAGGGCAGTTTATTTTCGAAAGTCTATATATAGTAGTTTTTTAGTCAGAAAACTGGTCGCAATTCATTTATACAAAATCCTTGTAAACTCAAAGTACCCACGCTATCGAGAGAAACGAGTGAAATGGGATCCAAGTATGAATCTGTGAACCATCCTTTTATGTAAAGCATCTTTTACAATTCAATGCAATTTACCCTTTCATGAAATGTATCTTTCCAGCATTCTAAATTTCATGCAAACTTTATTGCGTTTTCTTTAAATTCAGTTTTCTTCATCTGTTTCGATCGAAATAGCACGTTTTATTATTAAAAGTTTATTTCCCTTGTTGCTTGTAATCCAAGTGACTTGTGCATTTAATTTCCCAAAACTACATTAAATGTTTATGCGTAATGGACATTCAAATAATTTAAAGAATTCAATCAAAGCACTATGCTCCTGAGATTCACTAGTTGGTCTCGCAAGCAATTAACCTAGACTAGCGGTTGTTTACCAAATTTGGGGGTAAACAAATTGGCACGCCCAGTGGGACTTGTGCTTTAATTGAATCTTTTCTATCAAAAGTATTTTTGTTTGGATTTGCAAATTGCTATTTGTGCATTCTTTCTGGAAATTGTGTTAGTGCATGTTCTTGAGGAGTGGGAAAATACTCCCTGAAATGGTTAGACCACCACCCAGAAATACAAACGCAAATAATATGGAAAATGCAAATGCGAATGATAACAATGTGTCAGCGCCTTCGAGTGCGTTAAACACTTCGAATGTGACTGGAGCGACCATTTCCGCTCCCAGTTCTTCGACATTGGGCGTTACTATGCCTATCATTGCATCAACAACGATGCCCGTTACTAGTGCAGGCCCTGCAGTTCCGATACCCGAAAACACAGGAAGCCAGCCATCCCCAGCAAGAGGAGGAGGCACAATAGGCTCTACGTTCAGTATGCCTTTTTCACAATATACGAATCAAGGCAACAGTAGGAATATACCATATGGTATGCCTACAACGCTGATGCAAGGGCTACAAACCAACCCTTCATTATATTCAGAAACTGTGCCTGGCGTCTATTCGCCTACAAACCAACGATTGGCCTCCAGTTCCGTTAATCGAAATGCAGTGCCACCACTAACTAATACATCCTTGATGTCTTTAAGGCAACAAATGGATGAGAGTAATCATGATATGGTTAATATGTTGACACAACAAATTGGTACAGTGTTTAATCCTTTGATACAAAATACTAACCAGTCTTATCAATTGTTAGCCACCCAGATGGGTAGAATGGCTGATTTCTTTGGGGCTCCACATGTCCCTAATCAACCAGTCCCTCAGATCCAGAATCTAGCACCCATACAAAACATCCAAGTACCAAATGATGCTATGGTGCCTATGCCCAATAACTTAGTGGTACAGCCTAATCAAGGACAATTACAAATGGGTCCAATCGAACCATACGCTCAACCACAAGTACAACCACAAATCGAACCAAATCCAGGGATAGTCTTAGTAAATCGAAATCAAAATGCTGATGAAGTGGTTCGAAATGTCCAACAAAATAATTTAGGGGCACAAAACAACATAGCAAATTTGGTCGAAGCTATCTTAGTCCAAAATGGTTTGAATGTAGGTTTACATAGACCAAATTTTGTTTCTGCCTTGTCAGAGTATGTGCTTCAGACTGAACTACCAAGGGGTGTCAAAATCCCAAAATTCACTAAGTTCGCTGGTGACACTAGCGAATCAACTGTTGAGCACATTGCAAGATTTCTGACAGAAGCAGGAGACATAGCCAATAATGAAAATTTAAGGATGAAGTATTTCCCAAATTCTTTAACAAAAAATGCCTTTACATGGTTTACAACCCTCCCTCCACATTCCATACATAATTGGAATCAATTAGAGAGAGTTTTCCATGAACAATTTTACATGGGACAATCGAAAATAAGCCTTAAAGAATTAGCAAGTGTTCGACGTAAAGCGCCTGAGTCAATTGATGATTATCTCAATAGATTCAGACTTCTAAAGGCAAGGTGCTTCACCCAAGTCCCTGAGCATGAATTAGTCGAAATGGCTGCTGGTGGCCTAGACTATTCGATTAGAAAGAAATTAGATACTCAGTATTTGAGGGACATGGCTCAGTTGGCTGATAGAGTTCGACAAGTCGAACGTCTAAAAGCTGAAAAGGCTAGGAATTCTAAATTCCATAAGAGGGAGAAGGTTGCATATGTCGAAGCAAACGACAGTGACCAAGAGTTCGATGTCACTTATGAAGATATCGAAGACAATGAGGTTGATCTAGCAGAATTAAAACCTGGACCTCCTTATGTCTGTAAACTCCTTAAACCTTCGAATGGGAAAAATCCTGTTGAGCCGAAGAATGATAAATTTGTGTCAAAAACTTATACATTTGACATAACCAAATGTGATGAAATATTTGATTTATTAGTTACAGATGGCCAGATTATTGTTCCTAAGGACTTAAAAGTACCCCCGATCGAACAACAGAAGAAAAGGGGTTATTGTAAATTTCATAATTTCCTTGGCCATAAAACCTCACGTTGTATTCTTTTCAGGGATCTGGTCCAGAAGGCTCTCAATGAGGGGAGACTCAAATTTGGTGAGAAACCAAAGACAACTCAGGCAAATGTTGAGGCACCAACAGCTGTTGATACCCTCTATGCGGAACCCCAAGGAGTAATGATGGTCGAAGCCATGGAGGTGTCTGAAGCGAAAGTTCGAACCATATCTGATGAAGATTACAGCGAAAAGATGAAGGTGGTGTATCCTCAAACTGAAGAAGATCTGATCGATTTTCTGAATAGATGCAAACTCGAAAACAAGAATGTAATGCTGTGTCCCCGCTGCAGTGCAGTGTGTGATAGAGAGGCTACTGAGGGCCTCAAGAAGTACCAGGTTGTCAACAAGGGGGCAACGCGAAACCAGCGATTCGATAAAGGCAAGAGGACTATGGTACAGTCGAACAACGGCCAGAAATCTGGTCGAAAGACTACCTTCATTCCTCCTGGTTCGATTCCTGTCGAAAAATGGATGCACCAGGGGCTCATAAGGTTCAACAAAGGAACTATGGAGGTAGGTGGTTCCAGTGGAACGAAGCAAGTTGGCCCACAGGAGGCTAATAAGTATTCTTACCGAAACAATTACAAGGGTAAGAATCCTATGACAAGGACCCAATGGCGCAGGTTTCAGCGTCAAAAGAAATTGGCCGAACAAAATCTGCAAACTGGCCAATACAAGGATGTGTCCAGGAGGCCAGCAAAAGAAAGGCTCTTTCCTCCGGTGAATGAAGATAAGATGGAGGACGAGGATCTACTGGACTCTGAACCTGATTTCGACGTCATCTGCGTAGTGTCCATCTTGCCGTCTGAGTATGATGTCGAATCAGAAGTGACTGAGATCGAAGGTGAATTCGATCACCTTGATATGGCTGACCCAAAGCCTGTGTGTTACTATGTGATGAACAATGGCTGCATTGAGGAGCAACTAGCCTCCTTTGAGAGACCAAGTCTAGGGATGAAAAGCCATCTCAAACCCCTTTTCATCAGAGCAAAGGTTGAGAACGTTGGGATCAACAAAGTGCTCATTGATGGGGGAGCAGCTGTCAACTTGATGCCTCAATCTACGCTTTACAGGATTGGGAAGTATGACAGCGATCTATCTGCCCACAACATTGTGCTTTCTAATTATGAAGGCAAAACTGGCTATTCGATGGGAGCCATACAAGTTGATGTTGCTGTGGGCAGCATAGTCCGACCAACTCTTTTCTTGGTGGTTCAATCCAAGGCTAACTATAACTTGTTGTTAGGAAGGGAATGGATCCACGGAGTTGGGGCAGTACCATCCACTCTCCACCAGAAACTGATTGTTTGGAGGGAGGATGGGATCGTTGAAAACATAGAGGCAGATCAAAGCTTCTATAAGTCAGAGGTTGACATTGTCACCCCACAAACCTTTGACAAAAATTTGGCTAATATAGCACCTTGTGGTGACAAGGATTCTGCTTTTGTGCCAAGTGACAATGTCATTTGTAACGACCCTATTTTCGTATATTGTATTTTTATATATTTTATTTTATGGATTAGTATTTAAAAATATTTTCTAGTAATCGAGGAATAATTATTTAGCGCGAAGATAAGTTCGTAACCGAGTTTTTAAGGTTTTGGGCCTAGAGAGTGAATAGTGTTGGGCTTTAGTTTATGAGTAGTAATAATCCTATGTGGATGGATGTAGTAAGCTTGGATTGGATTGAAGGGCTAGGATTAACCCTTGTGAGTTAGTAAAGATGGAGGGCCAAGATTCATTTGTTGGGATTATAAGATATTTTGTGGGAGTGAATAGTATCATTTTTCCTCCTTTCCTTGTGAGAAAACGTGGGAGAAGAGAAGAGAAGGGGAGAAAGAGAGCTAGGGCAAGAAGAACAAGAGGAAAAGCTTGAGATTTGCTTGGATTCAAGGTAAGAGAGTTAGTATTACAACATTACAAGTGATTGAGAAGGGGAGAATGTCTATTTCTCCATCCCAAACTTCTCCTCACTTTGTTTAGGTTTTGTTAGAGAGTTTTTATGGATTAAAGTTGTTAATGTTTATGTTTTACTTGATTGAATGCTAAATGGTGTTGTTAGCATGATTTGTTGAAGTTGTTGTGTTGGAGTTCATAAGAAAAGTTTATGAAAAGTTATTGTTTTTGAACCCTAATTTCTTTGATAGATGAAATCCTTGCATGGGATTGTTTTTGAATGATGTTTTATGTTGGAAAGTTGATTTTAACATGTTCTGGAACCTTGGGTAACCATAGATGGGCTAAAATGGTGAAAAAAATCACATTTTTATGACTGTGTACTGATACGGTCGCTTGTAGCGATGGAACCTCGCTTGTAGCGACCAGGCAGGATTATTCCCTGCCTATCTGCGCTTGTAGCGACCACATGGACGCTTGTAGCGACCATGCTCGCTTGTAGCGACCGAAGGTTCGCTTGTAGCGACCAAGCAGGATGATTCCCTGCCTATGCTCGCTTGTAGCGACCAACCCTGAACAGGCCTTCTTTGTTGAGTTGTTCTGGAGGTCCTGGTGCGCGCGGAGATGTCTTTTTGATATTGTATTCTTATAATACATTTTTGGAAACCTTGCCCACCATTTTAATCCATCCCTAATGTTTTCTAAAGAGTATTTTGTTTTCAAGAAAGTTTTGGAGTAAAACCCTATGTGTGTGTGGGTTATCAAAGTGTGTGGGTTTCCCTTTGAAACCCCTATTGTGTGAGACTTTGATGTGATTTGATTGGTTTAGTTGAGATTGTTGAACTTGGTGAGTATATACATGTTGTGTCTTATGATTTGGCCATGAGAGCCTAGTAGTGGTGTTTGTTGTTGTTGTTGATGTTGTAATGATTATCAGAGAGCTGATAATTAGTTGTGTTGTTTGAGTTTGTTATTGTTGAGATAATTATCAGAGAGCTGATAATTAGTTGTGTTAGTAAGTATAGTGATAAGAGTATCATATATTTGCTAAGTGAAACATCATGCATTTCATTATTTGATGACATCCGGAGCGGATATGAAATCCAAGAGAGCTTGGTTATCAAGAGAGCTTGGTAAGGATATAAGTTTATCCGAATGATTTGGTACCACATGCATTAGAGAATGCATTTTGAGGCATGCATCCTAATTGACATTAGTGTGCATTTTAGACATTATGTGTGCATAATGGATGTGAGTGGTAATTGAATGATTTGATGAGTTATATGGAAAATTATGTGTGCATAATGGTTAATGATGAGTTATTGATGATAGTTGTTGTTGATGAGTGTTATGTTTTGTCAATTATGTGTTGTGATTCTGTTATGTATAATAATGCGTTATTTATACATATTTTATTGTTTGTGATACTAACACTCTCTGTTTTGTGTTATGTGCTGGATCTTTGGGGATCCAGATTATCAGGCTGACGAGGTTATCGTAGAGGAGTAGCTTTGCTGTTTAGAAGCTGCGTAGTGGTGAGGTCATAGCTTAGCTATCCTTACATTTTTTTGGTACTAGGTGTTGTATCCTAGTTAGAGTCTAGTGCTCTGATATTTGTAACACTATCTTGGGGGTATCTGAACTCGTCTGTATGAATTTGGCAATGGCTTGTTGTAGAATTGCCTCTTTTGAAAATACTATGTATATATTTTTGTGTAATATATGCAAGCTTAATTGTAAGCAATTGTTTTGTTGTTTTCCGCTGCTGTGTTGTGAATCAAATATGTTTTTGATTTCGGGTGATGTTTTATGAAAATGAGTTTCTTAATGTTGTAACTTCCTATGGCCTTAACGTTTTCTTTTATTAAAGTTAATAATCGGCGGTTAAGGGTTAGGGTGTTACATCATTCATTCTGTCAAGCTCCACCCTGCCCATGGCTTTATATGGGAGAGAGAAGAAATTAATGATGTTTCTTCTGAAGATGGAGTAGTTCCACCAACTGGGTGGAATATACGTGAAAATTACTATGACTGAGGCCACTGCATGGGCCAGGATTACGGCTTATATGGCCGAAAATAGATTAAATACGGCCCTTGAGGCTGAGTTTCAACAAAATATGGCGGTAGAAGCCAAGATCGAAGATCTGGAAGTCAAAGAAACAAAGGATCGAAGACTTGACTGCATCTATGACGATGAGCCGCTGGGGTTCGAGAAGGATCCTATGAGCGAGGCGCCAAAAATGCAAGCACAAGATCCTTTGGAGGAGATCGATATTGGGGATGGCTCGATTAAAAGGCCAACTTATATCAGCGCCAATATCACTCCAAGTCTAAAAGAAAAGCTGGTGCTGCTTCTTAAAGAGTTCAAAGACTGCTTTGCGTGGGATTACAACGAAATGCCTGGGTTAAGCAGAGAAATGGTCGAACTGAAACTACCTATCAAAGAAGGAAAGAGGCCAGTGAAACAACTACCAAGAAGGTTCGCACCAGAAATTATGTCCAAGATCAAGGATGAGATCGAAAGGCTGCTGAGGTGTAAATTCATCAGAGCTGCCAGGTATGTCGAATGGTTAGCAAATATAGTCCCTGTTATTAAAAAGAATGGAACTCTTAGAGTATGCATAGATTTTAGGGATTTAAATAATGCTACACCTAAAGATGAATATGCTATGCCAGTGGCAGAAATGTTAGTAGATTCAGCAGCTGGCTTCGAATTTTTAAGTATGTTAGATGGTTATTCTGGTTATAACCAAATATTTATTGCTGAAAATGATGTGTCAAAAACAGCATTTCGATGCCCTGGTGCATTGGGCACCTATGAATGGGTTGTCATGCCTTTTGGCTTGAAAAATGCTGGGGCCACTTATCAAAGGGCCATGAATTCTATGTTCCATGATTTTATAGACACATTCATGCAAGTTTATATAGATGATATAATCATCAAATCCTCATCCGAAGATAGCCATTTGGATTACCTTAGGCAGTCTTTCGAACGGATGAGGAAACATGGATTAAAAATGAATCCATTAAAGTGTGCTTTTTGTGTGCATGCAGGAGATTTCCTTGGTTTTGTGGTGCATAAAAAAGGCATCGAAATAAACCAAAACAAGACAAAGGCTATTCTTGAGACAAAGCCTCCTTCGACCAAGAAACAGCTTCAATCTTTGCTAGGGAAAATCAACTTCCTGAGAAGATTCATTTCGAATTTAAGTGGCAAAGCTCAAGCTTTTTCGCCATTGCTTCGACTCAAGAAAGATGAACCATTCAAATGGGAAGAAGAGCATCAAAAGGCTTTCAATGAAATTAAAGAGTATTTGATTAAGCCTCCAGTACTAATGCCTCCTAGTCAAAGTAAAGATATGAAGTTGTACATTGCTGCGTCTGACAACACCATTGGGAGCATGTTGGCTCAGGAAGATGAAAATGGCGTGGAGCATGCAATTTATTATCTTAGTCGTGTATTAAATGATGCAGAAACTAGATATACTGCCATAGAAAAACTTTGTCTTTGTTTGTATTTCTCTTGTAGTAAACTTAAGCAATATATAAAGCCTGTTGATGTCTATGTGTATTCTCATTATGATATTATTAAACACATGTTATCGAAGCCTATTTTGCACAGTAGAATTGGAAAGTGGGCTTTAGCATTAACAGAATATTCTTTAACTTACAAGCCCTTGAAATCAGTTAAGGGTCAAATTGTGGCAGATTTTATTGTAGATCACTCAGTGATCGAAATGTCTCAGGACTATGTAGATACTGAACCTTGGGTTTTGTATTTCGATGGTTCTAAACATAAACATGGAACTGGGATTGGAATCTTAATAATATCTCCCACAAAAGTCCCAACTAAGTTTAAATATAAAGTTAAAGGTCTTTGCTCAAATAATGAGGCTGAATATGAAGCTTTAATCACAGGCCTTGAAATTTTAATTAGCTTGGGGGCAAGAAATGTTAACATAAGGGGTGATTCAGAGCTAGTGTTGAAACAATTAACACAAGAATACAAATGTGTGAAAGAACACTTAGCGAAATATTTTGCTATAGCAAGTTCTCTGCTGAATCATTTCGATTATATTAACATTGAACATATACCCCGACTAGAAAACCAAGAAGCAAATGATTTAGCCCAAATAGCTTCAGGGTACAAGTTGTCAAAGGAAAAATTAACTCAGTTGATCGAAATAAAAGATAAACTGGTGTTACAAGAGCCGTTGACCAATGCATTATCAATGCCAAAACTTGTGGGGGCAAGTACACCACAAGGTAGTGAAGATGAAAACGTAGATGATCTTCAGGAAAAAATACAAATTTTGGCCATTGACAATATGTTGGATAATGATTGGAGAAAATCCATTGTTGAATATTTGGAAAATCCAACAGGTAATGTGGCTCGTAAGATCAAATATAGGGCTTTGAACTACGTGATTATGGGAAATGAATTATTTAAAAAGACTGCAGAAGGAATTTTATTAAAATGCCTGAGCGAATCAGAAGCATATTTAGCAGTTTCCCATGTTCACAGTGGTGCTTGTGGATCACATCAAGCAGGCCATAAAATGAAATGGCTTTTATTTCGACAAGGTTTATATTGGCCGTCTATGCTAAAGGACTGCATAGAATTTGCTAAAGGCTGTCAAGAATGCCAAAAGCATGCAGGGATACAGCATGTACCTGCTAGTGAGTTACACTCCATAATTAAACCGTGGCCTTTCAGAGGATGGGCTCTGGATTTAATTGGTGAGGTTAAGCCTGCTTCGTCTAAAAACCAACGATATATTTTAGTCGGAATAGACTATTTTACTAAATGGATCGAAGCAGTCCCTTTACCAAATGTCGATCAGGAGGCAGTAATTAGTTTCATTCAAAACCATATTATTTACAGGTATAGTATCCCTGAAACAATCACCACTGATCAAGGTTCAGTCTTTACTGGACGAAAAATGCAAGAATTTTCTCAAGAAACTGGCTTTCGATTGTTAACCTCAACACCATATTACGCGCAAGCAAATGGTCAAGTCGAAGCAGCCAATAAAATTATCATTAACTTGATTAAAAAGCATATTGCCCAAAAACCAAAAAATTGGAACAAAACTTTGGATCAAGTTTTATGGGCATGTAGAAATTCTCCTAAGGAATCAACCGGCACTACCCCATTTCGACTAACGTTTGGTCATGATGCTGTACTTCCAGTCGAGATACATTTGCAATCAGCCAGGATACAAAAACAAATGGACATACCAATTGATCATTATTGGGAAATGATGTCAGATGAGTTGGTTGATTTAGATGAGGAGAGATTAAGAGCATTAGAAGTCTTGACTAGACAAAAGGAAAAGGTTGCAAAGGCTTATAACAAGAAAGTAAAGTCAAAAACTTTTAATGTTGGAGACTTGGTGTGGAAAGTCATCCTGCCCATGGATAGAAAAGATCGAATCCTGGGCAAGTGGTCCCCAAATTGGGAAGGACCATTTAAGATAGTTCAGATTTTTTCGAATGGTGCTTATGAGTTAGAGGAATTAACTCCTGATCAACGTACCTTGAGCATAAATGGTAAGTATTTGAAAAGATATAAACCAGTGTTGCAAGAGGTTCGAATAAATCAAGAATAGTTCAAAAAAAATAAATAGCTAAAGTGGCAACTAGCGAAGAGGCCATTCGAGTACAACTGCCACATTCGAGAATACCGTAAATTGAACAGTGAAAGTGGTTAAATAAAGTTACTGCCAAAAGAGCATTTAAAGTAATATAACCAAATTGTTCAAGAGAATTCGAAAACAACAAAATAATGATGGGTAGAAAAGCAAGTTAATCTGCTGCCGTCTAAGATTTGTTGACTTGTCTGAAGAGGTAGTATTGCTCCTTGGTGTGATCAAGCTTTCGTTGCAAAACATTGCTCTCATTTGTCAAGCGATCGACTTCGCTGCTAACAATTAGCCCATCACTGTAATGTTGAAGGCCTGCATGTGCCAGCTCTTCGATTTTGGACCTAGGGACTTCGACAGCTTGAGCAGCGAAACGTTCTTTCATCTTTTCCTCTTGAGCTATCTTGGCCTCCAACTCCCGGATTTCAGCTTTCCATTTCGAAATATTTTCTTCACAGGCAGTCATCTGCAAGAATGCTCCTGCAGACGCGGCTTTGATTTTAGCAGCTTCCTCATTGTAGTGGGTTGCCTGTTTAAAATGGTCTTGCTGAACAGAAAGTTGGGTGTCTCGAAGCTGGGTACTACTCCTCAAGGCATAAAGATTTTTTGCATATTGCTCCAAGAGAGTTTCGGCCTGAGAAACTTGTACGAACAGATCTTCAGCAGTTTGTGGAGTTTGAAGTTTGCTGAAAAGAGCTTTGATGTTGAAGTAAATTGTGGGTTCTCTTTCGAGGAGTTCTAACATGTCTCCATCAATTACTTCTCGTTGAAACCTTAGTTCATGCTCTGCCTGTTCGAGTTGAAGAGCCTGTTCTCTGGCAGCTGCTGTGGGAACATACGTACCATGGTTGGACAACAAGGTGTTGAGCGCATCCTCCGGTGCTAGGTGTTTGACGCCTTGTAAAACTTCGACTGGAAGACAGATATTGGGAATGGATTTCGGAGATGAAATGTCCTCATCATTAAGTGAATTATCTGTCTGAGTCGTTTGCTCATAGTCAGCACTTGAAGCTATTTCAACATTTTTGGCCTTATCTTCCTGGCTAACTGGAGGCTGGTGGTGACCTTCGGTAGTAGAAAATGCACCTTCAGGGATCTGACCATTCTTCTCGCCAGCATTGGGGGCATCGGACATAGCAGCATCAACTCGAACAGGCGTTGTTTCTTCGTTGACTGGCAAAGTGTCAACTTCAGTTGGTAAAACCTGGTCTTCGTTGGTAATGTCCATTCGAGGTGGAGAATTGACCAAGGCTTTTGGAGAGGTCATTGGTAAGGGTTCATCTTTGCTAGCACCAACCTCATCTGTTTCCTGGTTCTCTTCGTCTGTGCCTTTTTCGTTCCCTAAAGTTTCTTTTTCGGGGGAGGTTGGCTCCAAGTCTTGTTCTTGAGGAAAAAGCTGTTGGCTTAGTCCTTCGAGAACTTGTTTTACTGTGCTGTCTGGAGAAGTTTCCTCCACAATAGTTGACATGGGACAGTCCTGGAAAGTGGAGGAAATAGTCAGATTACATGCGATATACATAAAGGGAACGATGAGAAGGAGTTGGCGAATTACCTTTGGGGGTGAGTCATTTCCAGTAGTGGGGTGTGGTTGCCCAATCTTTTCTTGTTGAAAGGAAGGAGCTTCTAGGTCCGCCTGGCTGGAGGAAGAAGGTTTTCGACGAGTTTTATCCTTTTTCTTTTTCTTCTTGTGCTTCTCAGCAGATTTTTCTTCGGTGAGAGTGAGCGAGGCTTCTTGTTCTTCGACCGTTTCGCCAACAATGGCCTCATCTTGGCTTTCAGGTTTTTCTTGCCTGCTCTTCTTCTTCTTTTTTGCTTTACTTGGCTTACCAGGCTCGAGCGGTTGCTTTGCTTTTTCGATGGTACTGGCCAAGCTTGCTCCAGCCGCGAACTCAGTTGGTCTGTTGGTGTCCTTCGAAGAGCCAGCCACATGTTCTGACTCAGGTTGCACATCAGCGGGTTGGTCCGTTGTGGTCTGTAGCATAACATTCTATGTTAATATAAACGCTTTGAATAACGAAGCTAATTATCGAAGCAAAGTAGAGGATCGAAAGGTGTTAACCTTTTCATCATCACTTAGAGCAATCACAGGAGCTCCAAGGTTTGGTTTCTTTGAAGTCCCTTCAACACTTGTTGGGTTGGCCCTCTTCCGAGTGGTGACCTGAAAAGGGCATAGATTTAAATTGAGTCACCTGTGTAAATGGTAAATTCCATGTGAGAGGCCAAATAATAAATTTAGATGGCTTACCATTGGTTCTTTTTTGATCCTGACTGGAGGAGCTTGACTTGAGGCGTTAGACACTGCCTTCGATTTGCTTCCTAAAACAGGAAAAGTTCGAACTAAGTAGATAAGTCAAAAAAGGATAAGTTTTGAAAATTTCGAAAGAGACGAAAGTTACCTTTAGAAGTCAACTTTCTTTGGATTGCAGCCGCTGCAGACGGGTTAAATCCTTCTCGAACTTTATCCATCAGGAGCTTCTTGTCAACGAGGTGAATGGAATGGTGCAAGTCCCACCATTTCGCAAACTCCCTAGTACAATAGTGGGAGTTATCATATTTGAAAGGAGTGATTTTACAACACCTTTTCTCAGCTTCACGGAGGAAGGAGTGGAAAGTTGGTTCAGTCATCCCATAATACCCTAAGCAAATCTCTTTTTCGTTAAGGTAAAAGCTTTTGGGCAAAAGCTGAGTTAGTCCAAATTGTCTTGAAACTAAGTTCGGAAAGTATCCTACTAATCCAAACTCTGAGGACGTAACGCCATAACGACAGGAGATAAGGGTGGGGTTGAGATAGGCTAACCAAACGGCAGTGATTTCCTCCTCATTCTCAGGCAGCGGAGGGAATGGGTGAGCAAACCAGTGAGGCCCGACTTTTCGATCTACAAAAGGAGCAAAGCTGCTCTTGAATGTCTGCAGGTGGAGAAAGGCCTCGAAGTATTGTATGAAGAGCTGCTCTGAATCGAGGCCTCTCATTCTTGGAATCATTTGAGATAGCCTTGTACCTTCGATTTGGCGCCCACGAGTCGCCTCGAAACAGGGTTCTGGGAGTATTAAGTCAAGCTCCCGAGGAAAAGTAGCATTTAACCACAGTTGGAGGAGCCAAAAAGGGCCATACACTAGGAAAGTTGACCCAGAACCTGTGAGCTTTATATTTTCACAGGCAGACCTCATGGCTTCGTATAGAGCTCCCAGAATAAGGCTTCCCAAGCCGAAAGACTGGCATTCGTGAATTTGGATGGCCATAGGGATGAATTTCTTGGCCACTTGCAAAGACCTTGTGCAAAAGACAAACTGAGACAACCAAAGGGTAAGGAAAGCCACATGTTCCTCGTCGCTCACTTCGCTGTCATCTTTGTGATGTTCGTTGATATACTTCGAATAAGCATTCGACGTATAAGACAGCTTGATATTGTCACTGAGTCGAGTAGGATCGTAAGTGGCACCATCAGGTCGAAGTCCTGTGATGGCTGCTACATCGAAGAGAGTGGGGGTCATCATTCCACATTCGAAGTGGAAAGTGTTGGTCGAAGACTCGAAGAAATGCAAGGCAGCGATCAACATTTCTTGGTGATATTTCATGCCAGTTCGAGAAAGTTGGATCAGATCGAAAATCCCATAGTCTTTCCAGATATCGCCGTAGTTGCTTTCGACCCTGTCCAACCAGTTGAGGTACTGCTGAGTCGCAGAAGGAGCAGACCTAAAGACCTTGTTTGGATACTTTAAATAGCTAAAGTTATAAGGTTCGTCCAAAAAGGCCCTAGGGCTGCAAGGTTTGTAAAGGGGGAAAATGGACATGGTTTGACTGTTTCGATTTTTGTCATCTGGTTGAGGGCCGCCAAAAGCGTGAACAGTTTTATTGAGAGAATAGGGAAAGATAACCTGAGTTTCCCAGATTTTCTTGTGTTCAAGCTTAAGAGTTGGTTCTGGTACTTGGCCGTCCCCGTAAGTACTGATTGTGAGGTCTGACCATTTCCCAGCCATTGGAAGTGCTTCTTTAGTTCCAGAACCTGACGCCATTAATGGAGCTTTAAGGTTGTGTTCGCAGAAAAGGGTTTGGATGACGAACTGTTGAATCAAAGCCAATGATTTTGAGAAGAGAGTTTCTTTACTAGAAATTAAGAAACGAACGGTTATGGAAGGAAAAAATGGATTGGTTTGGTTCGTAAGGAGTTAAGAAGATTAAGAAGCAAACAAGTGGAAAAGTAAGAACTCTGAAGGTTTTTTCGTCTGGAAAAGTGTTTCAATGGCCGTTTTTGGCCTTTTATAGGGTTACTTTCTCATTTACTTTTCCATTTATAAAAAAAAAAATCCGTCAAATCAAAATCACTTCGACTTCCCAGTGTGACACGTGTCCCACTTCTTCCTAGAAAGTTGGAACTCATGATGATAGTGGGAATCGAGATGACAGTTACACAGTGAAACGTGCCATCATGACGCCGTTTCAGTAAAACGTGCCACCATGACGTCAGTAAACGTGGCCCATTAGCTTTCGAGAAATGGCGCCATAAACTTGTTTCAAAGGAAAACAACCGTTTCAGTTTCGTTAGAATCGAAACTTGTATTTTTCTCATTCGACGCATGAAAGCAAGTTTTTCAGTAGAAGGAAAATGGTCATAAAAATACCACACACAGCTACGAGGCAAAGCCCTAAAAACCGTCTTCTTGTTCGCCAATCGACGATGATTAACGGAAGTTGCCTTAAAGTTGAGTAAGTTTCGAGTACCAGTTGCTGCTACTTTTCTAGTAATGGTGATTAGTAAATCTTCTGAAAGTTTCTCCATGATTGAGAGAAGAAGGAATTTGATTTTTCTAGAGAGTTGGTTTTTCTGGAAACGAAATGACAATGGGAGAAGTGGAAAGTAGGTTTTGTACTCATTACTGAAGAGAAACTGAAAAGACGTGGTTGAAGAAGTTGAAAAAATTCAACCACGTGGCGAGAGGAGAACTGAAGGGTCTCTGAACCGAGCCGTCAGTTACTTCTTCTAGGAGCCAAAAAGTCTCCGAAAATAGTGTTGTAATAATAACTGCTTTGGGAACTGCTCGAGGTAAATGACGTCATCGTTTAAGAAGATGTAAAGTTTCCATCGAAGGTTACAGTTTTTTCAACATATAGGAAAAAGAAAAAATGTCAACTTCTTCTCTTCCTTCGATCACGAATCGAAGCAGACATTTTTTGGGGGCAATTTGTTAGCCCATATTTTTAGAGCTAAGAATATGCTCTAAATATGCATTAAATGCTGAAGGGAATCTTTCAAAGATTCTGTTCAATCAAAGAAGGAAAAAGAATCTTGGTATTGTTCACAGGTTCGAATACAAGGCTAAGGCAGAGAAGGAGGACTTCGAACCAGAAGGCAGATCGAACAAGCGTATGATCGAAGCAACAAAGTTCTGGACTTAGCACAATTCTGACAAACTTTCACAACACTCAGTTCGACTTCGAAAGATGCAACCGTTCCAAGGAGCAGTTAAGTGCATGCAGGGTGTACGTGGCAGGACATTTGGCATTAGTACAGTGTTCGACCGTTAGGGCAGTTTATTTTCGAAAGTCTATATATAGTAGTTTTTTAGTCAGAAAACTGGTCGCAATTCATTTATACAAAATCCTTGTAAACTCAAAGTACCCACGCTATCGAGAGAAACGAGTGAAATGGGATCCAAGTATGAATCTGTGAACCATCCTTTTATGTAAAGCATCTTTTACAATTCAATGCAATTTACCCTTTCATGAAATGTATCTTTCCAGCATTCTAAATTTCATGCAAACTTTATTGCGTTTTCTTTAAATTCAGTTTTCTTCATCTGTTTCGATCGAAATAGCACGTTTTATTATTAAAAGTTTATTTCCCTTGTTGCTTGTAATCCAAGTGACTTGTGCATTTAATTTCCCAAAACTACATTAAATGTTTATGCGTAATGGACATTCAAATAATTTAAAGAATTCAATCAAAGCACTATGCTCCTGAGATTCACTAGTTGGTCTCGCAAGCAATTAACCTAGACTAGCGGTTGTTTACCAAATTTGGGGGTAAACAACAACCCTAACCAAACCAAATCTTGGCCCCTTGTGGTCAATCCAAACCTTTTGGTCCCCCGTTGGCCATTAGACTCAACCCCTCGACTCGTTAGAGTCCACTCGGTCAATGTTCGACTCGTCCGAGTCCATTGTACCCGTTCTTGATCTCAGTGGATCAATCGAACAATCGCCCGACTTTTCGGAGTCCACTCGGTCAATGTTTGACTTATATGAGTCCATTGTACCTCTCTTGGTCCCATAGCGACCAATTCAACCCTCTACCCTAACGGACGTACCTTTTAACAATTCTAATGTGATTCGCGAACGAACGCTTAATAAGTCTCCAAGTGCGAGCATACAAGCTACGTTTAATCGCAAGAATTTGGTTAAAACATCGTCCAATTAAAAACAACCAACACATATACGTTTTTCTATCAAAGAACTACGTATGCTTTGAATTCTCCGACTACCGGGAGATACGTAGGAGCAAGATCGACATCTTGTCAAGCACAATAATAAAAACTTTTTTCTTTCGTTTGTTTTTATCTCTTTCCCCCTTTATTATATTTTTAACATAAATAAACATGCACGCAAATTATTAAAAAGCAATTCAAGCATTAACCAAATAGAAGGTTCCCGTTGAGTACAACGGACGTGAGGGGTGCTAATACCTTCCCCTTGCGTAACCGACTCCCGGACCCGACAATGGTTGCGATGACCTAATCCTTATCCTCATCGTCAAAAGGGTTTTATTATCGTTTCCCTTTAAACAAAAAAAAACTTAAGGGTTTATCAACGTTCCCTTTACACAAAAACTTTGGTGGCGGCTTCACAAAGGCCCTCCGAGCGTTCGAGGACGACCTCGGAGGATTTGCGCGTCTTTTTCCCGAGGAAAAAAACGAGGTGCGCACAGCTGGCGACTTCACTGGGGACCCTGTTCCCACTAGCGAGTCAAGCCTAACCTATTTGGGTTAAAGACAATTGCTTTATTTTCTTTGCGTGGCATGTTTATTTATTTTATTCATGCATGTTATATTTATGCTTTATGTTTATATTTGCTTTATTTGCTTTATATTCATATTATATATATCAAATGTGGGGGTTACTTGAGTGATGTTACTCCACATTGTTCGGGTTAATGCCGGACGTGTGAGGCTCTCTACCCGAGTTTGAGAAAAACACTAAGTTAGAAGGAGGTTGTGTGCGGAAGCCCGCGTTGACGTATGTCCGTGAGGTGGGATGTCCAACCCCGCTTAGATGAGATTTTCACGTGGAATTAATTGAAGTCATGTCGACGTATGTCCATAGACAACCCTAATTCCATGTGAGGTCTATGACTCTAAGGACCTCTTCTTAGGATATTTCACCACTTAGAGCCTACATGTGAGGATGGGGGGAAGATTCCGAGCCTCTACATATTATCCATTCACATTCACTCGTGCTTGCTACATTATGTTTTACTTTAGTAGGAGTAATCAACCTTTATTTGTATATTATTTGTTTATGCATAAATCATAATTGGGGGTATGAACGGCCAATGTATTGAGAGATAGCAAAATTTTCAAAAATTCAAGCACTTCGCAGTGCGAAGGTACTTCGCAGTGCGAAGTACGCGAATTTTGTCAGCCCAGCTGACCCTCTCAACCACCCATTTCCACCATCTTGTTTTTCCAACCGTTTTCTTTTAACTCTTAACACTAAAAAAATAATAATAACCCTTTTATCCATAACTAAAAAAAAAGAGGAAAAAACTCACAAATCTAAAAAAAAAAAAGGAGAGTAGGCATATCCATTGGTGAATCTTCCTTTCTTTAAGTTTGTACTTTCTTCCCTTCAGAACCAACTACCAGGTATGTTTTCCTTTCTTCTTTATCTGAACATCTGATTCGTGTTTCAAACAATAAGGGTTTTAGGGTTTCTAATTTTGAAATTCCCATTTTGAAGTTTAAGCTTATATTATGCTGCATTTAGTCCATAGTTTATTGTATTAAGTTGAGATTTAACAAGTAGGCCTCATGGGTATTTGAACACAAGCCTGTTTCTTTCAATTCCCATTTTGTTTTTGAAAACCCATTTACGAATTTTGAAAAAAAAAGGGGGGCTGTTAAGTTGTTCTTGCTGATACCCATTCTTTGATTCTAAGTTTATTACACGCACTGCATGTTAAAGGCTTAAACCCAGAGGTATAGGTGCAGATTTCTGGGGTTTGCTGTCATGGTCGCAGAGCAAAGTTCAACTTCGCACTGCGACCATTTCTGGGCAACCCAGAAATTTCGAACACCTTCGCACTGCGAACCTACCTTTGCAGTGCGACTGTAGCAGGAACAGAACCTGTGTTTTTCCCATTTTTCCCTCCAATTCCATTCATTTCACCTCACATCACTTTTAATCACTTGCAATCATACTGACTTTGCCCTTTTCCTTGCAGATGGCACCAAGACCAGTAGGAAAACGCTCAAGGGGTGAGGCATCCGGATCAAGACCACAAGGGGGTTTTGATGCCTCACGCTTCCTAAGTCTTCGGAACCAAGAAAGATATGAAGAGCTTCTTGGCAGAACCTTCTGGCCTGAGAGGCAATTCATTATAAGTGACAGGGGCACTTGGAGAGAGTTGGCCCGGTTGATAAACCACCGTCGGTGGGGAGTTTTGGTAAACCCTCCCCTTAACCTCAACTACGATATAATCCGGGAATTCTACGCAAATGCCATTCCCGTGGATCCAGAGGGAGAATTTACGTACCAGACCATGGTGCGTGGTCGGGTCATTAGATTCGATCGCGACGCCATCAACACCTACCTCCGAGACCCTTTCCAATTGGAAAATGATGAGCTGTGTGCTTTCCATAAGCACCAGAATCGTGGTAATTGGAACCACGATCTCTACGCTCAAACCATTTTCCAATCCGGAAAAAGTTATGAGCTTAATGCAGCAGGGCAGCCCACAAAGGCCCTCAGGGGCAACCTCACCACCTATGCCCAGGTCATTTTCCACCTCATCGTCCACAACATAAAACCTAAAAGCCATACCTCCTCCACCACCATGGATGTCACCCCCCTTATCTACTATATCCTCACCGGTAAACAAGTAGATGTGGCCAGGGCCATTTGCCAGGAGATTAAGATAGTGGTCGAGAGTGGCATCAAGCCACCGGCCAAGAAGATGTGTCCACTTGCTTTCCCGGGTCTTATCATGGGACTCTGCCGGGACGCCCGCGTAGTTATCCCTCCCCAGGTGTCCGAAACCATTAAGAATCCCATTACGGACGAGTACATCTCCAGACATTGCACGGGGAGGAGAGCGAGGGCACAGCAGCCACGGCCTAGGCCTCCACCAGCATCAGGGGATTGTCGCACTTGCACTTTCATATTGGAGCAGAATGCTTCCTCCCATCGATACATGACTATGATGCATGATTCCATGTATCGTCTTCAGAGGCAGCTGGGTAGGCCGACGGATCCTGATGATCAGATACCGACACCCCAGATGTTCGTGGCTCATGGTCGTTGGCCCGGGGATAGGCCAGAGCATGCAGAGGCTGGAGGCAGTGGTACAGCGGCCGGAGGCCAGGGAGGAGGTGATGAGGAGGATGAGGACGAGGAGGACGAGGATGAGGAGACCGAGGATGATGAGGCTTTCACTCCTTGAGTGACCTTTTTTATGATTTCTCATATTTTGTTGTTCATGTTTATGTCATTTTTCTCGTACACTTTTAGAGTTTCCTTTTGTTTGGTACTTTGTAGCTATATTGATACTCTTGCTTTATTATTCGAGTACTTTTTGCTTTTATTACCTGGCGTTTGCATCATAATCATGCCTATTTATTTAATATGTGTGAATGTTAAGATGTTTTGTTATCTATCATTGGTAATGCGAATTCGACAAAACTTTCCGCAGCGGATTAAGCCAAAGTTTTAACCATAAACGAATGGTAGTGATAAATGTGTTTAATTTTTGCAAGGCAAAATGCATGTTTCCTATTTCTTTCCCTGATTAAAATTTGAAAAGGGAATGTATATTCCATACTAAATTATACCATACAATTCACGTTATTTAATATGCTTGTTCTATGAACCATTTTAGAACCAGCCAGATGTGAGGAATCCCCAAAGTTATCATAATACATATGCAGGAGATCGACATTTTTGCTTACCTCGATCTTTTTATGTTAAATCTGAGCTTTGTTTTTAATTGCATAAAAGTATTGACATGATCAAGGCATTTGTTTGAAAAACGAGAGAAAACAATCAACCACAAACAGCCCACCCTGTGAGAAGTGAGTATTTGTTAAACCCCTTCGAGCCTAACAAATCAGAATTTTTGACTATGAACTGCCAACTTTCATGAAGCTCAACTGCTTAATGAGATTGCCGGAGTTTGTAAAAAGAAATATTTTCAGTTCATAGTCAAAATATCACTGAATTCTGATAATTTCCTTTCGATTTTTGAACCCTTAAAACATCATGATTAGCGTCCCTTGCCAAGAGAGGAGGGAACATTCAAATAGGGTATCGTACTGAAACAAGTTGGAAAAAAGGGGAGGGTTGTGAAAGTCGAGCAACGTTGAATTTCTTAAATTGATCTTGATGACCAAAAAAAAGAAAAAAAGAAGAGAAGAAAAAAAAAGCAAAGCAGAAAAAGAAAAAGAAAAGAGAAAAGAGAAAAGAAGACCGATAAAATCCGAGAGTGGTCGAGGTCAAGGGGAAAAACATTTGTGAATCACCAAATTGTGATTTGAACACAGAAAAGGGTAAGTTAGAAAGAATGTTCCCTCTTGCTTGGCCATTTGAATTCAATTTCCCCACATATGACATTTCTTTTGTAGCCCAGCCAAATTACAACCCTTAAGGACCTTTTGATCAATGCTTTCATGTTTTTAAGAAACAATAATTGGATGGACATATAATTCGATCGGAATGTTAGCAAAATTGCCCGATGAGTGTTCATAACCCCTCACCATCAATATTCAATTTGTTTATTTACTTAAATGAGTGATAGGTTGGTTCATTAATAAGCATGTTATTAATTTGAATTGTGCGATACGATTTTTTTTGTGGTATTTATTTCGACTTTTTCAGTACAATCTCGGAATAATAGGAGGCATAAATTTGCGTGTGCAAATTTCATATGAATCCACCAAAACCAAAAAGTCCGACCTCGCTCGGCAACCAAAACCAAAAAGTCCGACCTCGCTCGGCAACCAAAACCAAAAAGTCCGACCTCGCTCGGCAACCAAAACCAAAAAGTCCGACCTCGCTCGGCAACCAAAACCAAAAAGTCCGACCTCGCTCGGCAACCAAAACCAAAAGTCCGACCTCGCTCGGCAACCAAACCCAAAAAGCCCGATCTCGCTCGGCAACCAACAATAAAAACCAATTTCCATTTGCACCCGCAATTTTCAAAACCAAAACCTGATTGCTCCCGGTGCACAAATCACTCAGGACTTAACCATGCTCAACACCCTCCCTGCAAAAAGCCCAATTCGCCTTTTGATATCCTTTAAACACCCAACGAAAGGCCCAATTGGCATCAGCAATCCCAAACACGATTAAGGGAACTACACCTTTGGGGCAGGTCACTTCCCCATTAACGAAATTCTTCCCAATCAAAGTCTTTTACTTTTGTCAAAATTTCCATCTATGATAGTGTATGTATTTCAAAAAAAATTATTATGTTTTTGAATAAGTAATAACAAACACATTTTCTCTGAATTGTGAATACTTAAAAAAAAAACATGCATCAAAATCTATCCATAGAGCAGATTTAGCCTCGCAGGCCAGGTACGGTCGATTGCTAAAGGGATTTCTGGTCACCAGTGAATCAAAAAGGAATATCCCCATCAAATCAAGAGCCTGAAGGGACAATTCAAGCGAGGCTGATCAACTGAAGCACAAGCATCCCCAGCAGAACCATCAGTTATGCTCCTCAGCAGTCTAGCACAATTTACACAGCGGGTTAACAATCCCCACGAGGTATTTATTCCTTATCAATTATTGCGGTATTCCCCTGTCCATATTTAAATACATCCCCGAGAGTTTATCCCTATAAGGATTACCGAATGTTTATACCGGTCCACTTTTTACCTCGCCGGTCTAATCTCGTCTCATCAAGCTTTTAGTCATTGAGCGGAACAAAAATCCCCAGTAAACACCCTAAACATCCAAACACCAACAAAGGCTGGATATCGATCATGCTTCCAAAATGATCCTATATCCCCATAAGCCAAACCTCATTGATACTCCCCAGGGAGTCTCAACCCCAAACAAAAGTCCAATCATTATTGGCAACAAAACAAAACACAAATTTTCGGGCTTAGGCTCGAACTACACCGGTTTTGATCCCATTTGGGTATGTAGGCAAAGGACCTCGTCCTTCCAAACCGACCAACCAAAAAAACACAAATTTTCGGGCTTAGGCTCGAACTACACCGGTTTTGATCCCATTTGGGTATGTAGGCAAAGGACCTCGTCCTTCCAAACCGACCAACCAAAAAAACACAAATTTTCGGGCTTAGGCTCGAACTACACCGGTTTTGATCCCATTTGGGTATGTAGGCAAAGGACCTTGTCCTTCCAAACCGACCAACCAAACAAAACACAAATTTTCGGGCTTAGGCTCGAACTACACCGGTTTTGATCCCATTTGGGTATGTAGGCAAAGGACCTTGTCCTTCCAAACCGATCAACCAAAAAACCAACAAAAAAGGAGAACCCAATTGTCAGTAACACAACCACAAACAAAGACCGACTCTGCTCGGCACCCAGTCAACATTTCTTTCATTTTTTATTCATGCATGCATATACAAATCATTCATACACATGCATTTCATATCATGCCATGAATCCTCAACAAGGATCCTCCAGTGAGTATCACAAATTCACCAACATCCATCAACATTCAACCAGGGGCACCTATTTAGGGTAAGACCGCAGCGTGTTAGGAATCGATATTCAGAAGCAGTGCCTGAATAAGATCACCTAGTTTAGGTATCAATCTCTAGAAGCAGTACCTAGAGTAGATCACCTCCCCCAGTGTATCGACCTTCAGTGTTAGCGACTGAATAAGATCATAGCTTGTTAGGAATCGATATTCAGAAGCAGTGCCTGAATAAGATCACCTAGTTTAGGTATCAATCTCTAGAAGCAGTACCTAGAGTAAACCTCCATCTTAGGTATCGACCTCTAGAAGCAGTACCTAGATAAGATCACCTACCTCAATGTTCCACCTCTAGAAGCAGTACCTAGAGTAAACCTCCATCTTAGGTATCGACCTCTAGAAGCAGTACCTAGATAAGATCACCTACCTCAATGTTCCCCCCTCTAGAAGCAATACCTAGAGTAGTAAACCTACATCCATGTTTCCCCTCTAGAAGCGATACCTAGAGTAGATCACCTACATCCATGTTCCCCCCTCTAGTGACATCCTAGAGAAGATCATCATCCTCAGGAATCGACCTCTAGAAGCAGTGCCTAGATAAGATTACCTTCATCCCCCAGTGAATCTACCTCCAGTGTTAGCGGCTGGATACGATCAACCCCTACCAACCATTGCATCTGCATTTCGCGAAGGACAAAATTCGGGTCCTTCTTTTTACTTAATTGATCTCCGCAAAGAGTTCATGAGATGCCCTCGGCACTCACGCACTCTATGCGAAGACACAATTAAGTAGGGGCAGCTGTAGTACCCTAATTTTGTCCTACGCATTTTAAAACAAAAATCAAAAAGAATCAAAGAGGGAAAAAAAGTCAAAAGTCAACAAAAGTCAACAGAAAAGTCAACATTTTAAAAATGATGACTTCGCACTGCGAAGCTCCCTTCGCACTGCGAAGTCTGCGATTTTTCTGCAGATTTTTGGTTTCTTTGATTTAATTCCAGAATCTGTTGCACATCACTTCCATAATTATTTTAAGTAGCATTCATGGCTAATTGGGCCAAGCAAAGCCAGAGTTGAAGGACTTGCCATTAATGCCAAGGTTGGAAGCTTTTTCTTCCAACCTAGCATGTGACAAGCAAGTGGGCTTGCCCTTGGGCAGCTCTAGTCCCTCCCAGGTGACCTGCTAACCACCACAAGGTTGCCAGCCACCTGCTTGAGGACTTTCCTCCTGCTTGCTCCTCCCAAAACCAGTCAAACCAGCTGGATTTTTTCACTTGAAAAGCCATGAGTGCCTACTCTGTTTTGCAGCAGCTTTTCACCCTCTCACACCAGCCAATTATAGCCTTTTCATCCCTCAATCTCTGCACATTACAGTGCACGTTTTTATTGACCAACCATTGAGATTGCAAGGATTGATCCCCAAGCATTAGCCAATTGCAAATCAGCTTTGTTCTTCATCATTACCTTCTAGAATTAGTTGAATTTGTGGCTGAAATCAGACTGGATCTTGCCCCTTGGTACAAGGCAAGGTTGCCTCTATCCATTAGCATTTAATGCAAAGGGATTCAGCTTGATCTTGACCACAAATCAGCTGAAATTTTGGGATTGTGTAATGATGACAAAGATTTGGTTTTGGCCTATAAATAGAAGGCAATGCCCAAGGATTAAACACAGTTAACACAGCATTCAAAGAGCAGAAACTCTACTCATTTTAGCCTACAAACCTCCACAAATAACCAGAAACAATCAATCCAACACAAAGCTTTCCAAAGTTCCAAAACCATCACCAATATTCAAACCTCTTGTGAAAGTCTTCAATCAATACAAACCAAGTGCAGCTGGAGCTTTGCTAAGGAGTTCTGTAAGTTTCTAAAGCACTTATCTTGCTTTTTAATTGTGTTTGCATAGCTATTTTGGCTCAAACCTTTTGATTCTAAAAAACCCCTTTTGAATTTCAAAGAAATCCCAAGGTTTTCAAAACATCAAAACTGGTTTGTCCAGCCTTTTTCACCCCAAAAACTCAAAGTTTTTCACCCATCTATAAGGTCCTGAGTGTGTTCAGAAGTTGTTTCTGAACAAAAGTTCAGAAACAGCTTCTGAACCCAAAATTTCGCATGCTTCGCAGTGCGAAGTCATGGTCGCAGTGCGACCATGACAGAACTCAGAACCTGAGTTTTTGTGTCAAAACAACCAATTTTTGAGGTTCTAGCCCCAGAGCTCAGAACCTAAGAGTTTTTAAACCTATGTTCTTCAAACCATAACAAGGTTTTTGCATATTTTTGGCAAAATCACAAGTTCGTATGACCATGTTGTGGATAACTTGCAAAGCAAGTTATGTTCCCAAACTTTCAAAACCACATGAACAAGCAAGCTATGTTCATCTTTTCAATCTAAACTTGAACAATAAATATTGTTCATGATGTTCAAAACTCAAAGATGAACATACACCGTTTACGTTCGCATTTTCGCAAAATGAGACGAACTTGCGCGGTTTTCTAGCAAATTTGCTAAACCTTCCCATTTTGGGTTTTCAAACCAAATGTTTTGACATACCTTGGGATTTCTAAAGAATTCAACCCAAAAACATGAATGAAAAAGGGATGGTGTGACGTATGTCTCTCCATCGCCCCGATTGTACGAATGCGTGACGTATGTCTCGTCGCTCGGACAATCGTCATTCCCCTTTTTTTTTCAATATGTACAACCCTAACCAAACCAAATCTTGGCCCCTTGTGGTCAATCCAAACCTTTTGGTCCCCCGTTGGCCATTAGACTCAACCCCTCGACTCGTTAGAGTCCACTCGGTCAATGTTCGACTCGTCCGAGTCCATTGTACCCGTTCTTGATCTCAGTGGATCAATCGAACAATCGCCCGACTTTTCGGAGTCCACTCGGTCAATGTTTGACTTATATGAGTCCATTGTACCTCTCTTGGTCCCATAGCGACCAATTCAACCCTCTACCCTAACGGACGTACCTTTTAACAATTCTAATGTGATTCGCGAACGAACGCTTAATAAGTCTCCAAGTGCGAGCATACAAGCTACGTTTAATCGCAAGAATTTGGTTAAAACATCGTCCAATTAAAAACAACCAACACATATACGTTTTTCTATCAAAGAACTACGTATGCTTTGAATTCTCCGACTACCGGGAGATACGTAGGAGCAAGATCGACATCTTGTCAAGCACAATAATAAAAACTTTTTTCTTTCGTTTGTTTTTATCTCTTTCCCCCTTTATTATATTTTTAACATAAATAAACATGCACGCAAATTATTAAAAAGCAATTCAAGCATTAACCAAATAGAAGGTTCCCGTTGAGTACAACGGACGTGAGGGGTGCTAATACCTTCCCCTTGCGTAACCGACTCCCGGACCCGACAATGGTTGCGATGACCTAATCCTTATCCTCATCGTCAAAAGGGTTTTATTATCGTTTCCCTTTAAACAAAAAAAAAACTTAAGGGTTTATCAACGTTCCCTTTACACAAAAAACTTTGGTGGCGGCTTCACAAAGGCCCTCCGAGCGTTCGAGGACGACCTCGGAGGATTTGCGCGTCTTTTTCCCGAGGAAAAAAACGAGGTGCGCACAACTATTATTACTATTATTATGTAACACCCATACTAAATTATCTAGAATATTTAGCATGTGTATTATTCTGATATCGGATACATTAAAATTTTCAATAATAATATTACAAACAATACGACTGAATGAGTACAATTGGCTCGTTTATACATTTATCCAAATATCATTTACAAATACATAAACATATACTGATAAACTTCTGAGCTTGTCCATGACGAGCAACTGCACTCCATCCAGCGTCTCCCTGAAGTACATCATCTGAAATCTTCTTGCTTACCTGTAAACCTGCACCAGAAGGATTGGGATGAGACATAATGTCTCAGTGAGCTCCAGCCCAACCTACTGTTGGCAACCACGGGGGAAACCTAGGGTCGCCGTGCCTACTCTTGGCGATCTTGGGGATACCTACGATCGCCGTCATTCTCTACATATTTCGCGATCAAGGGGAAACCTAGGATCGCTACATGTCTTTATCTTATGCATTTCATATTCTATCCTTAAGCTTAAACTTATACTTAGTGATCTTGGGACATCCTATGATCACTTTCTTTCTCTGCTGACTAATCATCATATTCTCATAATAATTTCATAAGTATTAATATACATCATTCTTAATTATAAAGTTAGTAAGTCAGCGTTGAACGAACAATAATTATCTGAGTTCATTTTACGGAGTGCATCCAGGTGGAGTAACCCCAGAATACATCTCCCTTCTTACCGGTGAAATTCCTATCATATCAGGCTAACACCGGACTCCTCTTTTCTTTTGTGTGGCTGCCCTCGCGAGCGGTAACTTCACCGGAACCCCCTATATTCTAACTAGCGAGACTACAGGAAACACATTAACTTTCTTGACTTGGATGTGTAGCTGCCCTCACGAGCGGTAACTTCACCGTTCCAGCTGCCATTTAAGGTTGTAACTTCACCGGAACCCCCTGTATACTAACTAACGAGCCTACAGGAGACACATCTAGTCATTTAATTACTTGTTCTTATTCTTTATATATATATACTTATAACATATAACTTATAACTTATGCATATCTAATGCATTCTTTAAGTAAATCATTCTTAAATGCTTAACCCATAATAGGTTCTTAACTTTGATCATTAAATCGTTCTTTGTGCATACGCACGCTTAATTGAGTGCATCTTAATCATGCTATCTTAGGTGTATTCTCATTCTCATCAATTCTTATCTTATGTACTTGAAAGTACGTCTAATAATTTACTATGAGCTTTTGCATATTTAATGCATTTCTTAAGGGAACCACTCTCCCAATACTTAACATATGAGTATAGGATCATAGGCTTATCGTTATCATAAGCCATTACTTGATTGTTGGAAATGTTCCCATACTCGTCTGAACTTTGCCCACAATTCTAAATAATTCTAAGTTATGATACAATCCTTGTTCCTTATAATTACCTCCCTTTGGAAGCCTCTTGGATGAATTGAAATGGTGTTTAATCATTCTTAAATGTTTTTAGAGAAAACGGATGTGAAAAACCTCGCCTACGCGCACCAGAACGCCCAAAACAGCTAAGCTGTCATGAGCTGTCCTGATGTTGTCGCTATAGCCACGGCCTGGTCGCTACAGCGACCGTAGGCAGAAGTCAAAATGTTGTCTGGTCGCTATAGCGACGGGCTGGTCGCTGTAGCGACCATGACAGTTCAGAAAACTCAGAAAATGCATTTTTTTCATCATTTCAAACCATTCCAACTTACCCAAGCTTCCCAAAGGTGTTAAAATGGATTTTCTTTAGTAATTAAACAGTTTAAACATGATTGAACAAGGAATCAACACATAACAAAGAATTAGGGTATATTTCTAAACTTTGCTCAAAATTATAATTAACACTTAAACTTACTCAAGCGGGTTCTAAAACCCTAGGGAACTCACCTTAAGCCTTGATTGGTGCTTTGCCAAGCTTCTTCCAAAACCCTAGCCTAATTCTTGATCTTTCCTTGCTTCTTCTTACTTCCTCTTGTTCTAAACTCCCTTAACTAAAGCTTGCTAGCCAAGATTCCAGAAGATAGGATGAAGTTTAGGAGGATGGTGGTGAGGGATGATGGTGGCCGAATCATAGAGAGAGGGAGGAGAGAAAATCAGTTGAATAGAGAGAGAATGGAAGGGAAAGTATGAGAAAATATCTCATATTTTCCTTATATAAAATCCTTTCTTCCAAAATTACAGAATTGCCATCGGTTCCATATTAATCCTCAATCACCGATAAAAGTTACGTCTAAGCGGGATATTACACATTATCTTTTTCATTATTATTATTATTATTATTATTATTATTATTATTATTATTATCATCCTAATTATTATTATCATCATCATTATTATTATTATTATTATTATTATTATTATTATTATTATTATTATTATTATTATTATTATTATTATTATTATTTCATTATTACTTTTATTATTATTTGTTTTATTGTTTATTTCAAAGAAAACAAAAACAACAAAAAACAAAGAAAGGAACAAAGAGAAGCACGTGCCAGGCACACTGCTTCAGAAGTAGGTGGCTGTCCAGCCAGGCACGTGCCTGGCACTAACACTCAGAAGCAAGTGGCTTCCCCTGGGCAGCACTTCTTCTCTCCCAAATTTTCCTGCTGCTGACCCCAGCTTTCCAGCAAGCCTTTCCTGCATTTCTTCCTTCTCTCCTTTATCAAAACCAGTCAATTTAAGCTGCAAAACTGCTTGCCCTGGTTCCAAAACTGCCAGCATTTCTTCATTCCTCTGAGTGTAGCACCTTTTCCATTGTTTCTCCCAAGCTCTGCACAAACAGCACACTACTTTTCCTGTTTATCTTCTCAAATCTTCAAGGGTCAATCCCAAAAAGCATCACAAGTTGCAGCCTGCACTCTATTTTCATTGTTTCCAGCAATTCCTGTCAAACTCAGCCCCAATTTGATCTGAATTAACCCAAAGTCTTCACCATGATCACAAGGTAAGGTCACTTCCTTCCTTTTGCATTAAATGCTAGCCAAAGTCTTGGTCATAGCACACAAAACAGCCCTGCTGTTAAGGGATTTGTCATGATTACAATTGATCTCAATTTGCCTATATAAGGAAACCAATGCAGATGGATTGAGGACAGTTCTTTTGACAGAAATTTTTACACAATCTCAAGAGTAATTTAAGCAGAATTATCACAGTTTGTTTAAACACAGTTCAGTTTTAACACCCAGTTATTCAGATAGTTTTAACATAGTTTGTTTAACACAATTCAACCTGATCTTAGAGCAATTCAGCAGTTTGTTTTAGAGAAATTTAGAGCAACTCAGAACCAGAAAGAACAGCCAGAAATACACAACACCCTTTGAAAACCAGAAGCTCAATTTTCTGTTTCTTTCATCACAAACCATCATAAACAAACCCAGCAATCAAAACAGTCATCAAACCTCCATAAATATCATACCCAAAGTAAGGAATAACAGCAAAACATAATTTGTTTTTGCTGTTTCTTATTCTGCATCACTTCCATACTCAAAAACCACAATCATTCAAAGCCCCTTTCAGTTTCTTGCAACTAAAACATTGGCTAGGAATTTGTAAGTTGTTTTAAACCTTTTATCTTCCATTTGCATTCCTGTCTGCATTTATTCTGTTGTTCCTGTTTGATTCAGCATCTTTTTATGCATTCTTAGTGTTTTTTTTAACTCATTTTGAACTAAAAACATTATTTTAAAAGCTTCAAAAAATCACAAGTTTGCAAAAGACCAAAACAGAAGTGGGATACTTCTTTTTCTAACTGAATTCGAAAGTTTTTCACCCCTTTGAGGTTCTGAATTCAAAAATCAAGTGAGTCTGAACAGTACTTCAGAAGCACTTCTGAAGTAGCTTTTGAACAGTAGTTCAGAAGCAGCTTCTGAACAGTAGTTCAGAAGGTGCTTCTGAACCTCAGAGTCTTAAGTTCAGCTTCTAAACCCTAGAGTCTAAAGGTGCTTCTGAACCTCAGAGTCTGAAGTTCAGCTTCTGAAGTTCAGAGTCTGAAGGTGCTTCTGACCCTCAGAGTCTGAAGTTCAGCTTCTGAAGTTCAGAGTCTGAGGGTCAACAAAAGTCAACCCATAAACAGTGCTTCTGAGGGTCAACAAAAGTCAAACCATTAACAGTGCTTCTGAGGGTCAACAAAAGTCAACCCATGAACAGTACTTCAGAAACAGCTTCTGAACAGTACTTCTGAAGCAGCTTCTGGGCATTTTTTTTAAGGTTCAGAACTTGTGATTTTTTTGAACTTTTTTTTGAAAGGTTTAAAACTCTTTTTTTTCAAAGTATAACCAAGTGTTTTGGCTTTTATTTGGAATTTCCTAAGTTTTAAACCAAGTGTTTTTGCTCTTATTTGGAATTTCATAAACTTGAATAAAAAACTTGAACAACAAACTTGTTCATAAGTTTCAACAACAAATTTGAGCAACAAACTTGTTCTTAAGTTTCAATAACTAAGTGTTAATGCTTTTAATTTTGGTTTCATATATTTTGTTATTAAATTGTCATTCTATTTTTTTTTTCTATATACCAAAACATAAAAAACAATTTTCTTTTTGGGAGTGAAAAAGGAAAACTTGGGTAGACACCCAACGCTTCCCCGAATATTCGGAAACGAGGTAAACACTTCGCTTTTGTTTGAATATTCATCCTCCGTTTAAAATCAATCCCAACTCACCAAATTTTATCTTTTCACGCCCATGCGCGTTTTCAAACGGATACCATCGCCCAAGTGCGAGTCCGTCCTTTTTAATCAAACTTTTTCAGGCTCATGCGTGTTTTCAAACGGATACCATCGCCCAAGTGCGAGTCCGTCTTTTACAAAGCAAACTTTTTCGCCTAAACACGATCAAATCATTTTTCTTAAGTAAAATCAATCAACACACAAACATTTGCTACAAAGAACTACGTAGCTTTGAATTCTCCATCGCACCGGGAGATACGTAGGAGCAAGATCAAATTCTTGTCAAGAACATTAATAAAAAGCTCATTTCTAGTCTTTAATCTCTTCTCATTTTGTTTCTTCTTTTATTTATTTATTTCTTTTACAAACATTTGGCATAAACTAACACAATTAAACGCTAAACTAACTAACGGTTCTCGTTGAGTACAACAGATACGAGGGGTGCTAATACCTTCCCCTCGCATAATCGATTCCCGAACCCAAAATCTTTAAAATGTGGTAATTTAGAACTTTTTTCCACTTTTCTTTTGAAAAATTAAAAGTTCAGTCGTGAAATAAAATTAATGAGTCAACGCTAATCAATAGCTTGATCTCCGAAAATCGACGCGACATTAGGTAAGCAGGAATAGAGGTGTATTCGGTTTAGAATACAAGGATAATAGGAATGTGTTATTACATTCAAGGTTCAAGTAAAGATTGTATCAGACATGTTAAGGGTTATTTCAGGAAAACCCTTAACCAGACAGATTATAGTGTACCTTAGATAGTGGTACAAGGCTTTTATTGAGATTTATATATATATATATATATATATATATATATATATATATATATATATATATATATATATGTTGATAAGTCATGGCACAGGTACGCTTCAGATTTATTCTGAATAGGCCAGCCCGTTAGGGAGCCTACATGACAACTCTCATATATATATGTTCAGGAATTTATCAGGATTATGTATATATATTTATATATAAGGATTAATTAATTATCAGGATAAACTTTGTGTCTTCTGGGTTCTCGCAGTTAGAGAGCGCAGGGGGTTCTAGTATTGCTGGAATGGGAGGAACTTTCCGCGAGGATAACCACGCATATGTTTATATTGTGTCTTCTGTGTTCTCGTTAGTTAGAGCACAGGGGGTTCCGGATACGTCTGGAATGGGAGGAACTTTCTGTGAGGATAACCACACACACAGGCAAGAGGAGTCCGGTGATTAGCCTACTATAGGAATTTCACCAGTTATCAGGGGAATGTGCTTCGGGGTTAGTCCACTCGGGGGCATTCCATAAAATGAACTCAGATAATGTTTGTTCAACTCTAACATCTAACATAATATTGTCAGTTTATACTTTATTATGTTATCAGGCAGGTATCAGGTGGTGATCTTAGGTATCTCCTCGATCACCAAGTTATCAGGATATAGTCTAGTTTTAGGACTATACAGTTATCAGGTTCAGGCAGGTATAAACCCTTTATGGGTAAGGTTAAAGCTTGGCGATCATAGGATTCCCGAGATTGCCAAAAGTAGGCATGGCGACCCTAGGTTCCCTGAGGTTGCCAACAGTAGGTTGGGCTGGAGCTCACTGAGACATTGTGTCTCATCTCATTCCTTCTGATGCAGGTTCACAGGTTGCACGCAACAATGGTAAGGAAAAAGCTTTGGACTGAGCGTGTTGGTTTCTTTGTTGTTTCAGCTAATCTGTTTTCAGATGTTGTATTTGATGTATAATTATCAGAGATGATGTGTATAAACAGTTGGATGTATTATTACTTATGTGATATAATAATATAAGATAATTTTATGTATTGTAAATTAATGCATCCAGTACGAAATTTTAATACTCATATAAGATCCTAGGCAATCTTTATATGGGTGTTACAGAATTGTTCAACAGAGTCTCTGACATATTTTGTTTATTGGCTTAAAGGGTTATTATGTGGAATGTCTAATCTATGGTTGATTCAAATCTGATTTTAATTAAGAAAATTATGGGAATTTAATTTTAACAGATTGTTGCCTTTTTGGTTGAACTCAATTACAAAAACAAGAGATGTTAATGTGAATTCTTTCTTAAGCCACATAACCGATCCCAATTAATTTGCCATGAAAATAGCACTATTAGACTTAGGCTGTGTTTGGCAAGGACGAAAAGCTAGCTTATAGCTTATTGAATTAGCTTATAAGCTTGTTGGATCAAAACATGACGTGTTTGGTAACAAACTTTTCTCGTGAGCTTATAGCTTTTTCTGAGATGCTATTTCAGGTAGCTTTTGAGCTTATAGCTTATAGCTTCTTATATTTTCTTCCAATTTTAACCTTATTATTTTAATTTTACTATTTTTTAATAAAAAAAAACTACCCATATTCATATGTAACTACCCACTTTTTATATTTTTTTTAAAAAAAATACCCACTTCTTATATATTGGTGCAACCAACTTCCGTGACTATCCATACGTATCACTCAAGTTGTAGTTCTTTTTATATTTTCTTTGTTCACTTTTTTTTACGTTGCTCTTATTTCATATAATATAATATATAATTTTAAATAAAATATACAGTAAATATTGAAGCCATTTTAGTTAAATAAATATTTTTTAATTGAATTCATAAAACACATTTATCATTTTGGAGATGAAAGTAATTTGAAATAAATTTTAATATTTAAAAAAAACAAATTATTAAAAAAAATTATGTATATAATTTATGAAAAATATATTAAACAAACATGTCCTTTTATGTCATTTTATATTTATCAACTACTTCAACAGCTAATTTTACCAAACACATTATCAGCTATCAGTCATCAGTTATCAGTTAGTTTTTCAGCCATCAGCTAGCTTATCAGCTATCAGCTAACTTATAGCTTATTTTTACCAAACAGAGTCTTAGTATTTGTTTTAGCATGATTTGAAACGCCAATCAATTGGGAATCTGTACGTGATTTGTTAATTGTGATACGGTTGTCAATTGGGAATCAATTCGGAATGACCTGCGTACGTACATATCTCCTTTTAAGTCATGTAACTGATTTTAAAATTAATAATAAATAATGAGGATAATAGTTGAGCGTCACTATTATCTTCTTATTTATTTTATTTTATTTTGTTTACTATCTTCTTTAATTAATTAATAAAAGGAAACAACAATAAAATAGTTTATTATTATTTTGTTAATTAATTAAATAAATGATGTATGGTTATGACCTTAGAGTTTTGGCGTTTAATTATTTTAGTTAAATACGACCTGCGTGTCGCGACTTATTCCATTTAAATACGACCTGCGTGTCGTGGTTTATTTTAATTATTTTATTTAAGGGTTAAATATTGTAATTGCTTCAAGAGTTGAAGAGAAGACGACACCAAAAGATGATTCCGATAGAGAAGCTTGTGAAGTTTGCTCGTGGTTCAAAGAATTGTAATAAAGTAGTTTATTTAATTCTTATGTGATGCATGAAATGTATGTTTAGTTAGCGCATGTATGAGATGTATGCTTAACATGTTTTAGATGTATGTTAGCTTGTATGTTTTAAATATTTTATATACTTGCTATATACTAGCATGAATGCCATGCATCTCTAGAGACATGTGTATGAGATACACATGTCGATGAGATCAAACTTAATAAAAATCCTTCAAATAGAATATTAAGTTAATTGTTTTCCAAAGGATAACACCCTTCAAGACTAGTCTTGAATAGTGTGGGTTCGCCCTAGCGAAGTGCACTTTCTATACTAGTAAGTTGCGGTGAGGTAATTCAATTTACCCGACTGTTATTATTTGGGTCTAACTTAACTAAATTATTTTAATAAGATTAAAATATATTTAGAAGCAATGTTTGGGATCATCTATATGATGGATTAAAGTAAGGAGTTACTCAACCAAATGGTTTGAAAGTTGTATGAGATACAATTGGAAGGAGTTCCTACCTAAATAGCTAAGTTTGATCAGCCCTAGCTGACTCAAAACGAAGTGAAATATGGATTTCAACCCACTAGAAAATCTTCCAATGAGATTTTCCGAATCAAATGTTGAAGGTCATTTATTTTGAGTAAAATAGTGGGAGCATATTTAATTAAAGACCTAATTAAATATGTTTTAAATCATGATATATTTATTTTATTTATTTTCTGTATTTAGAATTTCTCTGTCATATACATTTTATTATACTGTTAAATGTTCTTATGAAGAACAAAATCTTCAGAAAGTAGTTTCTGAATTGGTACAAAATTAAGAATTTTTCCTAAGAATGAGAAAAACTGTATATTCTCGAGCAACCATTTCCTAGCAACTTTCTATATCTAAATTTGAAAAGAATGCTTGTCATAAGCATTGGATCGAATGAGTGGATATAGGATATCTCATAGTGGTAACGACGATGGAGAATGATATGATCATTAACCTCAATGTTATAACTAGAAGATAAGATAAATAGTTTATGTCTATCAAGTAGATGGACACAACTAAGAATAGAATTCACATTCCGTTCCTCTATTTTAGAAAGATAAAAATAGTTGCGGAAAGGAAATGTAACACCCATATAGAGATTGCCTAGGATCTCTTACGAGTATTAAAATTTCGTACCGGATACATTAAATACAATACAGAAAGATAGGTAATGATTAAACAATGCATAAGTTTATCATACAACTCATCATCCGATACAAAACATTCTTCATAATATACATCATGATACATCATTCTTATACAAATGTCCATATAATAAAACGTAAGCAGCACGATCAATCCGTAGCCTTCTCTTTACCTTTACGACGTGCTACCTGCGAAGAACCTGCACCAGAAGGAAAGGGATGAGACATAACGTCTCAGTGAGCTCCTACCCTACCAACTGTTGGCAACCACAGGGGTAACCTAGGGTCGCCGTGCCTACTCTTGGCAATCTTGGGGATACCTACGATCGCCATCATTCTTTACTTTTATCGCGATCAAGGGGAACCTAGGATCGCTTCATTGTCTTATCTCATACATTTCATATTCCAATCTTAATCTTAGACTTATACGGAGTGATCTTGGGGACATCCTATGATCACATCTCGTTCACTAGGAACTAATCATCATATCTCGTGTTACATATAAAATATACATATTCGTCTTTCATATCTTAAGTTAGCAGTTAGGGTTGAACAAACATAGCATTATCTTGGTTCGTTTTACGGAGTGCATCCGGGTGGAGTAACCCCGAAGTACATCTCCCTTCTTACCGGTGAAAATTCCTATCATATCAGGCTAACACCGGACTCCTCTTAACTTTTGTGTGGCTGCTCTCGCGAGCGGTAACTTCACCGTCCCAGCTGCCATTTAAGGCGGTAACTTCACGGGGACCCCCTGTATACTAACTGACGAGCAGACAGGAGACACATAACTTTATAGACTTGGATGTGCAGCTGCCCTCACGGGCGGTAACTACACCGTTCCGGCTGCCACTAAAGGCGGTAACTTCACAGGAACCCCTCGTATACTAACTAGCGAGCATACGAGAGACACATCAAGCCCATCTTATAATTAATTATCATTCTTAAGTGCTTAACCTATAAAGGTTCTAAGCTTCATCATTATGTCATTCTTGGATTCGTGAATACCGAATCGAGTTCATAACATTGCTTCGTAAGGGTTAAACCCTAACCTAGTTCCTTAACATCACTATGACTACTCATGGATTATGATAATCCTCTCTTATCATAGTACCTTTCCTCACCTATAATTCATCCATACATTCCCCAAAGGTTGGGTCTTTCTATGCCAATTAGCAACACTTAGTCACTACTTATCGTTATTGAGTCCGAGGTAGCATTGGAAAGCCGGAATGGTGCGAGAAGTGATGAAAAAAGCAACATATTCTGCCACTGTCCCATCGTGTCACGATTTGGGAATCGTGACACGATTTTCTACCCAGAAAATGTGTTTGTTCCTACCTGTGAAATCTTGACACGATTAGAAAATCGTGACACGATTTTACCTGCAGTTAGACAGCATTTGGCAAGTTTAAAACGTGATTTTTCACCATTTCAACTTATCCAACATACCCAGATATCATAACATCTTTAAGGATCAATTTCTAAAGCATATAGCTAGTTTATATCATGAATAATCAAGGATTCACAAGGAAAGGTAAATTAAACACTAAAACCGTAAACTAGGTCATTAAGCTGTAAACTTCCAAACTTACTTAAACGGGTTCTAAAACCCTGTGGAGCTCACCTTAATCCACAATTCGGTGCTTGATAAACTTTGATCCCAAAAGCCCTAGCTCCAATCTACCCTACTCTTGATTCTCTTTGTTTCTCCTCTTCACTTTCTCTTGTTCTTTCTTCCAACACAAGCTTGCCTTGCAAGGTTTTTCACTAGAGTTTAATTTGAAGTTTGGATGGATGTTGGTATGGTGAGATGGGGCGTGAGAGATGAGGGAAGGAGGAAAGGAAAAATCTGAATTTTGAAGTAATAGTGAAGGAATGGAAATGAAGAGAATAAATATCTTGTTCCATTTTCTAATTAATCTCCACCTTAGCATTATTTACAAAATTGCCATTTCCTCTTAATTACTTATTTGCCTTGCTTGCTTCTCAAGTTTCTAACACTGATAACTGATACTTATGAGCGGGATATTACAGTCTACCCCCCTTAAAGAAATTTCGTCCTCGAAATTTAGAATTTACCTGAAAATAGATGTGGATAGTTCACTTGCATTTCTGACTCTAGCTCCCACGTCGCTTCGCCGTCGGGAGAACCTTTCCAAACAACTTTAACAATAGGAATTTCTTTGTTCCGCAAAGACTTAACATCACGATCAATTATTCGATCTGGTTCAGGTTGAAATGTCAAGTCTGATCTCAAGTCTATACTGTTCAGTTCCACTGGTTGGAAAGGATCGGGAATGAACTTCCTCAGCTGAGAGACGTGGAATACATCATGCAAACCTGACATGGCCGGTGGCAGCGCTAACTGATAAGCTGCTGGACCGACACGTCGAAGTATCTGAAACGGTCCAACATACCTTGGACAAAGTTTCTTAGTCCTGAATGCTCCTCTTAACCCCAACTTGGGTGTAACTTTAAGGAATACATGATCTCCTTCTTCAAACTCTAAGGGTCTTCGTCGCTTATCAGCATAACTTTTCTGACGACTTTGAGCTATTCTCATCTTATCCTGAATGGATTTAATTCTTAAGGTCGTCTCCTGTATTATCTCAGGTCCCAATATACTTTTATCTCCAACCTCAGCCCAGCAAAGTGGAGTTCTACATTTCCTACCGTACAAAGCTTCATATGGTGCCATTCCAATGCTAGAATGGTAACTGTTGTTGTAAGAAAATTCAATCAATGGTAGGTGATCGTTCCAACTTCCTCCATCTTCTAGGATACATGCCCGTAACATATCCTCTAACGTCTGAATAGTCCTCTCCGATTGTCCGTCTGTTTGAGGATGATGGGACGTACTCATCTTTAATCTTGTCCCCAAAGCCTTCTGAAAAGCTTTCCAAAAGTGGGATGTGAAAATGGGATCTCTATCAGACACAATACTAGCTGGCACACCATGGAGTTTCACAATCTCCGAAATAAACAACTCGGCATACTGAGAGGCTCGGTAAGTGGTCTTAACCGGCAAGAAATGAGCTGACTTGGTTAACCGATCCACTATTACCCAAATGGAGTCATGTCCTCGCTGTGTTCGAGGTAATCCACTCACAAAATCCATGGTTATATCTTCCCATTTCCATAGTGGAATCTCCAATGGTACTAACATTCCTGCAGGCCTTTGATGTTCAATCTTCACCTGCTGACATACAATGCATCGCGACACAAATTCCGCAATATCTCTTTTCATACTAGGCCACCAATAATCTCTCTTCAAATCTTGATACATCTTGGTGGTACCAGGATGAATGCTGAAACTGCTCTTATGGGCCTCTTCTAAAATCAACCTTTTTAATTCTTCATCGTTCGAAACATAAATCCTTCCTTCAAACAGTAACACGCCATCTGGTGCCCATGAAAACTCTGCTTGGCCAACTTTCCTCTGAAGGTCCATGTCCACAGATTGAGCTTGTGCAATCCTAAACCGTAGGTCGCACAAAATATCTATCTTATTCAGCAAGATGCCACCTTCTAACTCTGTAACATGAAGGTTAAGATCTCTGAATTTCTCATATAACCCACATGTATGCATCATTACTTCAACTTTAACTAAAGCTTTACGACTCAAGGCATCAGCTACCACATTCGCTTTTCGTGGATGGTATTTCAGATCAAAATCGAAATCTTTCAAATATTCCATCCATCGTCTTTGCCTCATGTTAAGGTCTCGCTGATCAAACAAATATTTCAAACTCTTATGATCGCTAAACAAATCAAATTGTGCACCATACAAATGATGTCTCCATATCTTCAATGCAAAAATTATGGCTGCTAGCTCGAGATCATGAGTGGGGTAATTCTCTTCATGAGTCTTGAGCTGTCTAGATGCATAAGCTATTACGTTCTCTCCTTGCATAAGTACACTTCCCAGTCCCTTGGAGGATGCATCGCAGAAAACGGTGTATCTCCTTTCAGGATCTGGTATTGCCAACACTGGCGCTTTAGTCAACTTTCTTTTCAGAACTCTGAAGCTCTCTTCACATTCTTCGTCCCAAATAAAGGGTACATCTTTTCTGGTAAGGCGTGACAAAGGTAAGGCAATCTGAGAAAATTTCATAATAAACCTTCGATAATAACATGCCAAGCCTAGAAAGCTCCTGACCTCTGCTACATTCTTGGGTCTTTCCCAACTTAGTACAACTTCAACTTTGGATGGATCGACGGCTACTCCTCCTTGAGAAATAACGTGACCCAAAAACTTAATCTCAGATAGCCAGAACTCACACTTGCTAAATTTAGCATATAACTGCTTGTCTTTGAGGACATCCAAAACAATTCTCAAGTGCTGAGCATGTTCCTGAGGATCCTTAGAATAAATCAAGATGTCATCTATGAAAATCACCACAAACTGATCAAGGTAAGGCTGAAAAATTCTATTCATATAATCCATAAATACTGCTGGAGCATTAGTTACACCGAAAGGCATAACCAGAAATTCATAGTGCCCGTAACGCGTTCGAAACGCCGTCTTAGACACATCCGAAGACTTAATGCGGATTTGATGGTAACCTGACCGAAGATCAATTTTGGAAAACACCGTTGCTCCCTTGAGCTGATCTAGAAGATCATCAATCCTTGGAAGAGGATATTTGTTCTTGATAGTCACTTTATTAAGTTGGCGGTAGTCTATACACAACCTCATGCTTCCATCTTTCTTCTTAACCAACAGAACGGGAGCACCCCAAGGTGACACACTAGGTCTAATAAAATGCTTCTGGATCAATTCTTCTAGCTGAGATTTCAGCTCTTTAAGTTCCGTAGGCGACATTCTATACGGTGCCACAGATACCGGCTCCGCTCCTGGAATTAAATCAATTGAAAACTCCACCTCACGCTCTGGAGGCAAACTAGTTACTTCTGAAGGGAAAACATCTAAATACTCATTTACAATAGGAATATCACTGGGACTTAACTCTGATTCTGAAGCCACAGTGAGCATGACATAAAATCCTTTATCTTGTGCACAAATAAATTGAATTAACTGATGGGTGCGGTTAATCAATTCAGATAAAGCCACGCCTTCCGTCGTATCACTGGTCGGCATATAAATACTCTTTTCAGAACATCCAATATACACATGGTTAGCAGAGAGCCAATCCATGCCTAAAATCACGTCAAGTTGCTCCATCGGGAGACATACTAGATCAACATAATAAGTCTTACTAGACACAGTGATAGGACAGTTTTCACAAACATAACTCGCCTCAATTCCGCCTTCAGTAGCGGTAGATACTAACATCGGAGGATTCAACGGAGACAAAGATAATTGAAGCATCTCCACACATTTGTATGAAATAAAAGAACATGTAGCGCCGCAATCAAAAAGAACTTTTACTGGGTATGAGCCAAGATAACACATACCGGCAATCAGATCTTCATTCGCCAAAGCCTTTGCGCCTTCGAGGGAGTACACCCTGCCTTTGCTGGTGGTAGTTCCTTCGGCTGGTCCTTTACCACGTCTATTTGGACATTCATGTATGAAGTGCCCAGGTTGCTTACACCCGTAGCAGACACCCATACCCATCATACATTCACCTTTGTGGGACTTCCCACACTTCCTGCAAGCAGAATATACTGAGGTCGGACTAGATTGCTTTCCTCTTTGCGGAGATCCCTTTGGCTTAAGCTTGTCATGGTACTTATCTGACATTCTACTCTTTTTCTTTTCAAAAGTTGCCGCTCTTTCTTTCGAGGCCTTAGCAAGTCCTGCTTCAACCACCAAGCTATCATGCACTAGTTTGTCATAACTCGCAGTCCTCTGAAGGCTCACTGCAGTGTCAATCTCGCCCCTTAAGCCTCGCTTGTACTGGTTCATTTTCCAGACTTCATTCTCAGCATATTCGTTGTGTGTAGAATAGTAGGACAGCTCTTCAAACTTTTTAGTAAATTCTGCAACTGACATACCACCCTGCTTCAACTCTAAGAATTCTTGCTCCTTCTTTACCTTGTAAGACAAAGGTAAATACTTTTCCAACATCACTTCTTTAAAGTTTACCCAATTCACTTCTACACCATTGGCTTCCATCCGGCGCTGAGCAGATTCCCACCAATCTTCTGCTGCGCCTCTGAGTTGGTTCGTGGCATAGACCACTTTATCTTCTTCTGAACACTCAGCCATTCTAAAGATCTTCTCCATCTGCTTAATCCACTTTCTTGCTTCTTGAGGTTCACCTTCTCCATTGAACTCCGGAGGGTGATGCCTATTATATTCCCGGAACACGGGATTACCAATTGCTGGAGGAGGTGGTGGTTGTGGATGGAAACCCTGCCCCTGTTGCATCATTTCCATCCATTGTTGTTGAGCTTGGGCCTGTTGCTGAGATTGCTGTTGCATCATCAGCATCATTTGCTGATACTGTAATGCATTCTGAGCTTGTTGCTCTTGATACTGCTGCTGCCAGGCTTGCTGCTGCTGTATCATCTGTTCCCATGAGTTCATACTGGGTCCTCCACTTTCGTCACTAGCTTGATTAGCACGAGGTCTGCCTCTTCTTCTCTCAGACATCTTATCCTAGCTGTCATATACAAGTCAAAGTGATCAGTTTCAACTGAACATAACATCTAGAATAATGTCCTGCATCCAAGAGGTCCACAAACTTGGATTGTACTTTAATGACCCAAGGCACGGTCTGAATCGACCTGCTCTGATACCAAATTGTAACACCCATATAGAGATTGCCTAGGATCTCTTACGAGTATTAAAATTTCGTACCGGATACATTAAATACAATACAGAAAGATAGGTAATGGTTATACAATGCATAAGTTTATCATACAACTCATCATCTGATACAAAACATTCTTCATAATATACATCATGATACATCATTCTTATACAAATGTCCATATAATAAAACTTAAGCAGCACGATCAATCCGTAGCCTTCTCTTTACCTTTACGACGTGCTACCTGCGAAGAACCTGCACCAGAAGGAAAGGGATGAGACATAACGTCTCAGTGAGCTCCTACCCTACCAACTGTTGGCAACCACAGGGGTAACCTAGGGTCGCCGTGCCTACTCTTGGCAATCTTGGGGATACCTACGATCGCCATCATTCTTTACTTTTATCGCGATCAAGGGGAACCTAGGATCGCTTCATTGTCTTATCTCATACATTTCATATTCCAATCTTAATCTTAGACTTATACGGAGTGATCTTGGGGACATCCTATGATCACATCTCGTTCACTAGGAACTAATCATCATATCTCGTGTTACATATAAAATATACATATTCGTCTTTCATATCTTAAGTTAGCAGTTAGGGTTGAACAAACATAGCATTATCTTGGTTCGTTTTACGGAGTGCATCCGGGTGGAGTAACCCCGAAGTACATCTCCCTCCTTACCGGTGAAAATTCCTATCATATCAGGCTAACACCGGACTCCTCTTAACTTTTGTGTGGCTGCTCTCGCGAGCGGTAACTTCACCGTCCCAGCTGCCATTTAAGGCGGTAACTTCACGGGGACCCCCTGTATACTAACTGACGAGCAGACAGGAGACACATAACTTTATAGACTTGGATGTGCAGTTGCCCTCACGGGCGGTAACTACACCGTTCCGGCTGCCACTAAAGGCGGTAACTTCACAGGAACCCCTCGTATACTAACTAGCGAGCATACGAGAGACACATCAAGCCCATCTTATAATTAATTATCATTCTTAAGTGCTTAACCTATAAAGGTTCTAAGCTTCATCATTATGTCATTCTTGGATTTGTGAATACCGAATCGAGTTCATAACATTGCTTCGTAAGGGTTAAACTCAAATCTAGTTCCTTAACATCACTATGACTACTCATGGATTATGATAATCCTCTCTTATCATAGTACCTTTCCTCACCTATAATTCATCCATACATTCCCCAAACGTTGGGTCTTTCTATGCCAATTAGCAACACTTAGTCACTACTTATCGTTATTGAGTCCGAGGTAGCATTGGAAAGCCGGAATGGTGCGAGAAGTGATGAAAAAAGCAACATATTCTGCCACTGTCCCATCGTGTCACAATTTGGGAATCGTGACACGATTTTCTACCCAGAAAATGTGTTTGTTCCTGCCTGTGAAATCGTGACACGATTAGAAAATCGTGACACGATTTTACCTGCAGTTAGACAGCATTTGGCAAGTTTAAAACGTGATTTTTCACCATTTCAACTTATCCAACATACCTAGACATCATAACATCTTTAAGGATCAATTTCTAAAGCATATAGCTAGTTTATATCATGAATAATCAAGGATTCACAAGGAAAGGTAAATTAAACACTAAAACCCTAAACTAGGTCATTAAGCTGTAAACTTCCAAACTTACTTAAACGGGTTCTAAAACCCTGTGGAGCTCACCTTAATCCATAATTCGGTGCTTGCTAAACTTTGATCCCAAAAGCCCTAGCTCCAATCTACCCTACTCTTGATTCTCTTTGTTTCTCCTCTTCACTTTCTCTTGTTCTTTCTTCCAACACAAGCTTGCCTTGCAAGGTTTTTCACTAGAGTTTAATTTGAAGTTTGGATGGATGTTGGTATGGTGAGATGGGGCGTGAGAGATGAGGGAAGGAGGAAAGGAAAAATCTGAATTTTGAAGTAATAGTGAAGGAATGGAAATGAAGAGAATAAATATCTTGTTCCATTTTCTAATTAATCTCCACCTTAGCATTATTTACAAAATTGCCATTTCCTCTTAATTACTTATTTGCCTTGCTTGCTTCTCAAGTTTCTAACACTGATAACTGATACTTATGAGCGGGATATTACAGGAAAGCAATTATTTCAAATGTTGAAAAAGAGTTGCTAATGGTTCTTGAAAGAGTCAATATAAAGAAGTAAGACTTCTTATTTACACATATAGTTATAGAAAGTTAAATTTCTACTTCTGCATCATAAGTATACAATACTCGATGAAATCTCATATTTGTTGAAAAATAAAGAGTTTCAAACAAGTAGGACATTAACTATAAGCAAAGTCCACCTATGTCTAGATTGAAACAAATTGTTTCATTGATTATAGAAACTTTTGGTTGGACTTATTTTAGCTGGTATGGAATCAAATAATTGTTATTAAATTCTATATAAAATGGAAGCATAAAATTCTATATCTTGTATTGACAAGAGAAGGAATGTATTGTTGAATAATGGACAAACATTGTCCTATTATCCAAACTATGTTTTCTATACAAGTGTGAAAGTCAAGTAATGGACTTGAGTCCATGATCTTGATAAGATGATCTATAACATATGTGAAAAGGATCAAATGAGATTTGAACCATTTGTATATCGTTGCATTATTGTTTAGTACAAATAAGTTTGATTCACATTTCCAAATTCCATGAATATGGACTATTGGACTCGTTTGATTTTATATCATTTGAAGGATGTGAGTTTCCCCTTTTGGAAAATATTTTAGTGTATTAATCACCAACCAAGGTGAAAAGACATCTGATCTATTTGAACCAAAATAGATATAAGATGTATATGGACCACTGAACATATTTGCTAGATATACTTTGTTTCTCTTACTTCGTTTACATTACTAATTAAATTAGTATATGTGAATGTGTGTGTTTGACACGAGTTAGAAATCTTTGAATTTGTTCATAGAGTTCAACAATGGAGTAAAAGGAATAATTTTGAAGTATAAAGACCACACGAGTATGTCGTGATGGTTAATACTTAATTAAGGAGTATATTGATAATTTATATCGCTTCATGTTTGACATGACTCGATCTAAAATAGTTTGATTATAACTCTGTGACTCTTGAAATTGATTAAATTACAGTTATTCTTCACCCAGAATAAGTTCCAATCGAGGTAATCATAAAGACACCATATTAGATATGGAGGAAAAATACCTACTTTATGATAATTTGGGGTTATGATGCTTATTATATAAACAAAATTCCTCACTAGATGAATGTTTACTTGTGGAGTTATCCTTAGGAAACTAAAGGATAATAATTCTACATCACATGACAAAAGTTGTCTATCGCTAGAACTGGAGTATTCCACTTGAAAGAAAATATCTCTGCAGGAGCCAGTGGGAGTGATGTAGAACTTGAACTAAGTCAAGTACCACAAAATACATGTTTCTCTAAGAATGGAACATGAACTGATTCAACAAAAGGTTGTTGTTAGATCATCAGTTCGAGTAGCATAAGATCTAGATGAGTCTGACATGTCATATCACTAAGATGAGAAACATGATTTTGTCATGGCTCAACAAGGTGATATGATGCTCATGGAAAATGAGCCCTGACTTACTAGAAGGTCGTAAATGGCCTGAATACGGAGAAGTGGCTAGATGCCATGAGATCTTATATAGAATCTATGTACACAAACCATATATGGATATTGGTTATATCATCCAAATGAGTATGACTTATAAGATGAATGTGAGTTTCCTTATAGAAAACTGACATGGATGGTATTATGAATATCTTTAAGATGTGATTGACTATAGAAGGTTTTCATGCAACTCATGATGCAAATCATGACGAAACCATTACATCATTACAATGCTTATATCTAGCGATCCCGCTTGCCATTGTTGTATAATACGTGTTCTGAAAGATGGATAACGAGGTTGTATTCCTTACTTGGAATAACCTTATATATGTATTTAACATATGTAGGATTTTGTTAATCCAAAGGATACTAGAAAGGTACATGTATTACAAAATTCATTTATGAATTTGAGCAAGCTTCTCGAAGTTGAATTTTTTATTTTATTAATAGAGTTTTATGAAAACTTAGATTAATAAAAGAATAAATTTAAATCTTGTGCACACAAGGAGATTAGTGGGAGCATTGATATTAGTTTGGTGGAGTATGTGGATGACATACTAGTCACCAAAACAATTTATCTACACATGTGAGACATGGTTAGAAAATTATTTCTAATATGTACCAAAATTGATTATAGTTTTCGACATTAGAATACTTTCAAGAATATCCTTGGATGTCTTAAAGGACTTAGGATTGTTTCTTGAACATAGATGAAAGGAACATCGTAAAGGAGTTTCGATGATGACAACTTTCATATTAGTGTACAGTATATCCAGATCGCAATCTGGAATAAATGTTATGCTTGGATATCAACTATGAAATTTGTAAAAGTATAAGCTTCAGATAGTTGTTGTTTCTATTACAGATGTCAAATATATGATTTGGATTGTTTAGCTCATAGCTGAGCGAAAACATGTGTTTCTTGCATTGCGGACTCGATTGATCCCGTCTAAGGTGAAATTGGTTTAATCTTGCGAGCAATGAAAACTAGATCTCACCAATGATTCAAATGTATATGTTGACACTTCAATTTCCTTTAGATAGAAGATCGATAGTGGAAATTGAAAGAAGTACAACCTACCAACATAGGAAAAGTTCCGTATATGCTACTAGAGTATCTTGCCCATAGCGTGCTTGATGCTAACACTTGACCAATAGATATTGAGATAATATTTGATTGGCTTTTAGTGCTAGTGGGAGATTGTTGGAGTAATCCCTAATAGCCAATCTATTTTGATTCGATTTGGCTTTGTATCATAACTTTGATATATATATATATATATATATATATATATATATATATATATATATATATATATATATAAGGCATTTTATTTATTCTTTTGTTTAGTTTCAAAATAATAAATTCCCTAGAATAATTAGTCCATTTAATGGAGCATTAAGTGTGACTTAATCGTGAGACCCATTAAACGAAAGGACATTATTCTTAAAGTATTTGTAGTCAAGCTTTATTGTGAAATGGGATAACATTAAAGCATAGAGACTATTATGTGGGTAGACTGATGATCACATCTCACGGATCACAGATAAAGAGTTATCAAGTTTTCACATAGGTATAAATATTTGGAGTAATATTTATACTAGATTGACCCACCATGAGAATACTACATAGTAAAAGTTATGAAAAGTGTCATAAGATATTCTTATAGTGATAGTGGTGTATTCCACCCTTTGACCTGAAACCACTATGTACCCTAGATGTAGGAGTCGAGTGCTTTATCACCATTCAAACGTTGTCTGTAATAGGATGACTATAAAGTTGGTTGATGGGTACTCCATGAATCATGCTAAGGGACATGAGTGACCTAGATGGAATTTTCCCCTCCTACATAACATGAGAAATGTTTATGGGCCCAATATTGAACTAGACAAGGATGACACAGTCTATGCCTTGTGTTCAATATTGACATGAGGGCAAAAGGGTAATTATACACATGATCATTATCACAGAAAGGTTTCGTCGGATCACATGACATTCTCGTCACTTGGGTAGCAGTGATGTGTTGCTAGATACCGCTCACTGTTTATAATATTAAATATGTGATTGAATACTATTGCCAACGTTACGGGAACCTATAGGGGTCACACACATAGGATAGATAGATGAGAGAAATAAATAAGTAAGACTTATTTATAAAATAATAAGTAGGACTTATTAGTAATTAAATAATTAAGTATGACTTATTATTTAATTTATAAAAAAAATAGAGAAACGCGGTCCACCGTAAGGTACGATGTGTTTAAGTGAATATGGTGCACCGTAAAATACGGTGTATTTAAGTGTTTGGCTTGTTGACCACACAAGTGGTTCTATAAATAGAACCCTTGTGTTGAAGCATTATAGACTTATGTTGAACGCTTACCCTAATTCACAAAAGCCGCCGCTCTCTAAACTCTATTCTCTCTGAATCTCCGTTGGAATTGGCTAGCACCGGTCATCAGAGAAGTTATGTTCGTGTGGACTGAATAGAGGCATCGCTACGTTGCTTTGCTCGTGATCAGAAACAACTCTGCCACAAAGGTTCTTCTCTTCAAGAGGTAAACACATGAATCCTTAAAGTGTTTAAGTATGTGTTTGATTTGTGATTAATGATTTAATCAAGATCCATTTTCAATGGGATTTGTTCCGCTAAGAGGATTAATTTTTGAAAAACCCCTCTTGAAATCCCTTCAATGGGACACGGAAGGTCCACAGCGGGACGTTGACACTTTTCATAAGGATGGTCCGCACGACGACAAAAGGAGTCCAATGTTAGCCTAATTCGATAGGAATTTTCACTGGTCAGCAGTGGTTTATGGTTGGGGTTACTCCCCCCAGTGCATGCCGTAAAATGAACTCAGATTAAAATTTGTGTGTTACACACTAACTCCTAACTTAATATGAAAGCATGATATGTACATGATAATACTTATGATAGTAAAGAGATAGAGATCCTAGTTTTTCCCTGATCGCTAAGTTTTGTAGAAAAGTAAACCCTAATTAGGATTGTGTAGAGACAGATGGCGATCATAGAATCCCAAGATTGCCTACAACCTAGGATAGGTGGAACTCACTCAAACATCTGGTCTCATCCCATTCCCTTTATTTCTTTTCAGATAAGCAGGTTGATCGTGGCAGGAGCAAGCAGAAGAAGAGCTGGAGAACTAAGCATATATGTCTCGTATTAGGCCATTAGTCGTATTACTTTGTATATTGTGTACTCGTTAGTTAGTGCACTATCATTCAGAGAAGGATTGTAGCTTTGTACTCCCCAGTCAGTGCATTTGTATTCCGATACGACTTATGGTTGTACTCATTAGTTAGTACTTTTATCAGATGTATGAGATTTTGTATTGTCTTAGTTCATCCAGACAAGCTTAAATTTGTAATTTTTAATGTATCCAATACTAAGTTTAATACGCATACTAAATATTCTAGACAGTTTAGTATGGGTGTTACAATTTGGTATCAGAGGAGGTCGATTCAGATCGTGCCTTGGGTCATTAGAATTCAGTAAATGTAGAGGGACCATTGGGTTCCGGATATTTATTTTAATGTCACATCTAGTTGAGCCTGATCAAATCGACCTAGTATATGACAGTTAAAACTAAATAGGACCTAGGAGGAATGAAGCGTACGAAGAAGTAGAATCAGGGTGTCAGAACTTAAGATGGAAATTGGGAAAGAAGTACTCAATGCCAAATGATGGCCAATATTGTTGAATAATGAAGAAAGTCAATGGAGAATTTTCTTCAAGAAGATATTGAGAATATTTCAAGGTCGAGACAGAGTACCCCGATATCGTTGGACATGAAGCGGAACGGAACTTCATCTACAGAAGCAAGAGAAGTGAGACATCCGGGATTATATCAAGGAATGTGTTGAGTATTTTTGGTGTTGGCTGCATATTTTGGCAAATCCAATGTGTTGAATAGAAGCATCTCAATGTCCAGAACAAATCTTCAGTTGCAAGTTTTTCATTTTGAAGTCATTCAGAAGCTGAAATCACCTTCAAAAGCTGGAAGTTACTTCAGAAGCTGAAATGTGCTTCTGAAGCATCAGACGCACTGTAGCAGAATTGACTTTTGTTGACTTCTTCAGAAGCTGGTTATTTTCAAGTTGGTTTGGCGCAAATCTTTGAGAGATTTAACAAGGATTTATTCTCGCATGTTGCTTCTAGATTGCTGATTAATTTGGAGGAGATTTAATGAAGATTTGGCATGGATTTATGAATGCTCGTATTTTTCTGTTGCAATCTTATGAAGATATTTTCCTGGTTTATTTGTTTCCTTATTGGATTACTCATAATTCAGAAACAAATCTAATTCAGAAGATTTGGAGCATAATTAAGAGACTTCCTGAAGATTTGGTTTGTTTTTATGAAAACACGTATTTTCCTGATGGTATCTTTCAAAGATACATTGAAGATTTATATGTTTCCTTTTCAAGCCTTGCATAATTCAGAAACATATCTGTTTTAGAAGATTTAATTCAGATTAATGTTATTTGTTGAAGGCTATATAAGGAGTGCTTTGCTGCTATTCAAGAGACAAGATATTAGAGAGAAAATTTAGAAATAGAGTCTTAGTGTGTGTAAGCTTTTTAAGCTTTGTTTTGTGCACCACTCATATGTTTTGAGTTGGTTTAGGTTTAATTGAGTTGTAATTCATTCAAAGCTTTTAAGCAAGAATGAAGTTTTTGTTTTGAAGTGTGTTCTTCAAAAACAGGGTAGTTTTCAGAACTGGGTTTAGTTCAAGGGTTGTTCAAGTAACTGGGTTGTTACTTGAATAGGAAGTTAGTGGTCTCTAATACTCATGCGTGGGTAGAAGTCTGACTAGGTGGAAGTTGATTGCTTAGGATAGGAACTGGGGTGTCAGTGTCTGAGTCTTAAGGATTAATTCCAATAGTGGATTTCCTTCCTGGATTGGTATCCCCCAGAGTAGGAGGTGTTTACTCCGAACTGGGTTAACAAACCTTGTGTGTTCTTTTTATTTTCTGCACTTTATTTCTGCTCCTGAACTGTGTCTTGTTCATACTCTCTTTTAGTTCTGAATCTGCTAATTTTTATTCAGAACCAGTTTAACTCTCATTATTGCTAAGCCAGAGATTTCAATTGGCATCAGAGCAGGCACCCTGCCTGTAATTTGGGTGAGATCCAGAGGTATTTATGTCTGGCTTTATGGAGAGAGAAGGAGGCCCTGCCAACAGACCACCCCTACTTGATGGCACCAATTATGAGTACTGGAAATCAAGGATGTGTGCATTCCTAAAATCCATTGACAGCAGAACTTGGAAGGCTGTGATCAAAGGCTGGGATCATCCTGTGGTTATAGACAAAGATGGAAATAAAACTGCAGTTTTGAAACCTGAAGAAGAATGGACCAAAGCTGAGGATGACCTGTCTCATGGGAACTCAAAGGCCCTGAATGCAATTTTCAATGGTGTGGATCAGAACATGTTCAGACTCATCAAGCAGTGTACTGTGGCAAAAGATGCTTGGGAAATTCTGAAAACCACTCATGAAGGAACCCCTAAGGTTAAGCTATCCAGACTTCAACTTCTCACAACAAAGTTTGAGAACCTGAAGATGATGGAAGATGAATCTATTCAGGATTTCTACATGAATGTGCTGGACATGGCCAATTCCTTTGATTCACTTGGGGAAAAGATGTCTGATGAAAAGATAGTAAGAAAAATCCTCAGGTCCCTGCCCAGAAGATTTGATATGAAGGTTACAGCCATAGAAGAAGCTCATGACATCACCACCATGAAGGTTGAGGAGCTGATTGGGTCCTTGCTCAATTTTGAGACTGCTTTCTGCAAACAGCCTGAGAAGAAAGGGAAAGGAATAACTTTTGCTGATAAGTCTGAAGCTGATGATCAACAAGAGCTTGATGAAGATGAAGATGAGTTATCAGAAGCTGTAGTGTTAATGGGAAAACAGTTCAATAAGATTCTGAAGAATATTGACAGAAAGTCCAGAACCAAAGGTCAGAATCTCAGACTCAACAAAAACAAGCAACAATCTGAAGAAAATAGCAAACAATCAAAGGCTGTGCAGTGCCTTGAGTGTGAAGGCTTTGGACATATCAAGGCTGAATGTCCTAATTTTCTCAAGAAGCAGAAGAAAAGCCTTGCTGTATCTTGGTCTGATGAGGATAACTCAGAAGGAGAGATTGAAAGTAAGCCAGCTAAACATGTTGCTGCTCTTATAGTTTCAGAAGCTTGTTCAAAATCTGTGGCCTATTCAGAGTCTGAAACTTCATCAGAAAATGAAACTTCATCAGAATCTGAAGCCTGTGATGAAGAATTGATTTTTGAGGAACCAACTATTTCTTATGAAGAATTGTATCTCAGAAATCAAGATTTGATCAAGTTATTAGAGACTGAGAAGGAAACTGTGTGTCAGCTGCAGTCTGAAAGATGTGCTCATATAGGACAGATTGTTGATCTTAATGAAGAAGTAACACTTTTGAATTCCCAACTTGATCAGATGAAAAAGCAAGTTAGGATGATGAACTCTGCTACTGATAAGTTGGAGGAGATTCTAGATGTCCAGAAGCAAGGAAAAACTGGGTTAGGTTATGTTGATCAGAGTCTGAAGCTCAAGGAGAAAAATCATGTTAGTCAGTTTGTTCCTGCTACTCAAACTCATGATTCTATGGTTGGAACACCAAAGAGGAGACCTCAGAAACAAGCACAGATGCAAGGTCAGAAGCCAGCTCAAATGATACCTCATAAGCAAGTTCATATGCTGCCTCAGAAGCATGCTCAGATGCATTCCCAGAAGTTTAACAGAAACAAAAGAAGGAATCAACCTTGGGTCTGTCATCATTGTGGTAAAAAGGGTCACATTAAACCTTTTTGTTACAAATTTCATGGTTATCCCAAACATTTGCAACACAGAAAAGTTGAACCAGCTGTGAACAAGAGAAAAATCAAGAAAGTTTGGAGACCTAAGAGTGAAGGTATTGCTCAGAATCTGAACAAAGGAAAGGGAAAGGCTGTTGCTGATGACAACAAGCCAATTCCTATAGCACAGAAGAATTCTGGTGCTGGACCATCCAAAGTCTGGAGCAAAGTTCATGTTCCTGCTCAGAAGGTACTATTTTCTTGTAAGTCTGAAGTTGCTAGGACTTGTGATCAGAAAAGAGTGGCTGATTTTGAGAAAAAATTGCTGGGAGGAATGGTTTTGGTTGTGGTTCTTCAAATGTTAGTCAGCATAAGGATTTATAGCAATTACTGCAAACTGGATGTGAGGAAGATAGAGTACCTGCCATATTTGCTAATGCTAAGTGTGTGTCTAATCCCTATTTGAAGTCTGAGATTTGTCATAATTTTGTGGCTAAAAAGGGGGAGAAAAACCTGTGTTGGTGTTCAGAGTGTATTCAGACATGTTTGTTCAGAACTCAGTTGTTTCAGAAGCTGTCTGTTTTGTTCAAAATTCATAACCAATGCAACATGAGATGTGTTGGTGATACTGAGGGGGAGTGTGTGTCTCAGGGGGAGTACAAGGTCATTAAAATTCCTGAGTGTGATGTTGCAGTTCAGAAGTAAGGGGGAGTTTTTATGAGAAGCTGAGTTGCAGGGGGAGTTGTTTATGTGCTGAGAGTTTGTGTTGTGTATGTAAAGCTTCAGGGGGAGTGTTCTATGATGATTAGATATCCTGAAGTAGTGCTGAGTATGTTCAGAAGCTGCTTAGTGTGTTTCAGTTGTTCAGAAGCTGAAACTGAGGGTTTATCATAGCATAGAGTGTGTTTGTCCGCTGCTTAGCTCTATGTTATGTGGTTGATTTGTGGAGTTCTTCATTGCTGAGATAGTCTTATGGGAGATTGAAGAGCTTGTCATGTGTGAACATTGGTTTTAGCCAAAAATTTGCCAAAGGGGGAGATTGTTGAGTATTTTTGGTGTTGGCTGCATATTTTGGCAAATCCAATGTGTTGAATAGAAGCATCTCAATGTCCAGAACAAATCTTCAGTTGCAAGTTTTTCATTTTGAAGTCATTCAGAAGTTGAAATCACCTTCAGAAGCTGGAAGTTACTTCAGAAGCTGAAATGTGCTTCTGAAGCATCAGACGCACTGTAGCAGAATTGACTTTTGTTGACTTCTTCAGAAGCTGGTTATTTTCAAGTTGGTTTGGCGCAAATCTTTGAGAGATTTAACAAGGATTTATTCTCGCATGTTGCTTCTAGATTGCTGATTAATTTGGAGGAGATTTAATGAAGATTTGGCATGGATTTATGAATGCTCGTATTTTTCTGTTGCAATCTTATGAAGATATTTTCCTGGTTTATTTGTTTCCTTATTGGATTACTCATAATTCAGAAACAAATCTAATTCAGAAGATTTGGAGCATAATTAAGAGACTTCCTGAAGATTTGGTTTGTTTTTATGAAAACACGTATTTTCCTGATGGTATCTTTCAAAGATACATTGAAGATTTATATGTTTCCTTTTCAAGCCTTGCATAATTCAGAAACATATCTGTTTTAGAAGATTTAATTCAGATTAATGTTATTTGCTGAAGGCTATATAAGGAGTGCTTTGCTGCTATTCAAGAGACAAGAAATTAGAGAGAAAATTTAGAAATAGAGTCTTAGTGTGTGTAAGCTTTTTAAGCTTTGTTTTGTGCACCACTCATATGTTTTGAGTTGGTTTAGGTTTAATTGAGTTGTAATTCATTCAAAGCTTTTAAGCAAGAATGAAGTTTTTGTTTTGAAGTGTGTTCTTCAAAAACAGGGTAGTTTTCAGAACTGGGTTTAGTTCAAGGGTTGTTCAAGTAACTGGGTTGTTACTTGAATAGGAAGTTAGTGGTCTCTAATACTCATGCGTGGGAAGAAGTCTGACTAGGTGGAAGTTGATTGCTTAGGATAGGAACTGGGGTGTCAGTGTCTGAATCTTAAGGATTAATTCCAATAGTGGATTTCCTTCCTGGATTGGTATCCCCCAGAGTAGGAGGTGTTTACTCCGAACTGGGTTAACAAACCTTGTGTGTTCTTTTTATTTTCTGCACTTTATTTCTGCTCCTGAACTGTGTCTTGTTCATACTCTCTTTTAGTTCTGAATCTGCTAATTTTTATTCAGAACCAGTTTAACTCTCATTATTGCTAAGCCAGAGATTTCAGAATGATATGTAACCTCACACAAGAGCCGTAGTTTGGAAGCATAAGTAAAATATAGAAGAAAGAAATATTTCTGATTGTGGATTTAAGATTGCAGTACTAGAGATAGAAACTTGGAATGAGGAAATCATCAGATGAATAATGCCGAACGCTCAAAACATGCGAGATTTTGATGCCTAAGATGTTAAGTGAATTAACTGAGGACTAAAATCATTTTGGGGCAGACGAAGTTAACCTCTAAATGTGGTCATTGTGCGGGAAACGTAAGCTAGTTAAACTCTGTCAGATCAGCCGCACCTCCCGAACCTTAAGTGTCAGATTTCTCAAATAAATAGAGAATATGTTATGCAACCTATAAGCCAATATGGATGAGTAAGTAGTAGTTGTAAGACTTGTTAAGTAACGAAATAAGATTCAGATGTGTCCTTATTGACAAGAAGTTCAAGAAGCAGATAAACTTAACTGGAATTGTACTCGGTGAAGAGCGGATCAGACTACCTGCCTTTAGCGTGAGTTATTAAGATGTTCTTGAATAAGAAATGCAAGCTTAGCAGAAAATGAAAGAGATCCAGATAATCGTAAGAGACGAGACGTAACTCCTCGACAAAGTTGGAAAATAGAGACTGAATAATAAGTTGTCGAAATTTAGCGAACTGGTGGTCAGACAATGTCGAACTCTTTTAATAGAATGTAGAAAGACAAGATTAAATTAATGCAGAGGTAAAATGGATCGATGTGTTAAGGATTCATCAGAAATTCATGTTGAGAGTTATTTAAGGTTCTGTTACAAGGAAGATCGTCGCTAGTACGAATGAGATAAGAATGTGGTTAATGTCAAGGAGTTATATGTTTTCATTCAATGAGTTTTCTTACAAAATTATTTTGGAAAACCGAAGTTGTCTTAGAAAAGATTATAAGTATGAAATCTTTTACGGATAAGAATCGAACGAATGGAAACGAGACTCAAGCCATCAGTGGGTTTTAGTATACAAATTGTGTGAATGTGTAAGGTATTCAAGGAATTGCTTTGCGAGAACAAGTATATCGTTTATCTCTAAAGAAAAACGCATTATCAAGAGAAGACCTGTCAGTAATATAAGCTGTTTCGAAGCAGTATGTAGCATGAAGTTAACCCATCTGTTACGGATGACAGTTATGATAATTTGATAAGCATGCAGTAATTAGATCGTGAATAAGTACCAAACCCTAAGATGGTTATGTCTTGATGATTGCGAAGTTATAAAGAAGTTAAGTTGATTGAGAATTTTATACGGTAATGATATTTTAGCACCCTAATCTAGAGTGAGTTGTTAGAATCAGAGTTGTGCAGCGGAGAATTGATCAAGAACGAAGTAACAGGATAATTCGAAGTTGAGGCTTTAGGAACACGGAGTTTGTGAAGTGTTTGTCAGATAAACTGCATTAAAAGTATGCACATGCTCGACTCTTTTGGCATGGAGTAGTAGTAAATAGTGATAACTTAAGCATACCATGAGTTCTAATGGGAAATCTTAAGAGTCAAGCTAAGGAATACTTCAAACCGTGAAACTCATGAGTAATGGAAAATTGAAGTAGTTTAAGAGAATGTGGTAAGAATATGAAGGATGTGTTCCTACCACGTTAAGTCTAAAGTGATTGGAGTCACCACTAGTATAGTAATCTAGTTATTCGGTTTAGTAACTTCAAGAGGCTTGAAGTGTAAATTTAGTCAGAAGAGAGTTTTGTATGAGGCAATAGTGGTGAATGTTGCACCTGAAAGATTTTATTTTTGGACTTGAAGTATCGATCAGGAACAACAAGTTTAGTAGCTGATATTTAAGTGAGAATGTACTACTCAGAACATGATTAATAATACCCGAGCGCAATTTAGTTGAGAAGTTCGGAGAGCTTAAACTCGATGTTTTGCAGGTAGAGAAAAGGATGTTGTTGCGCAGGTTAGAGAATCACTCGGGTGTATGGTATGGGACTACACATGTTCAGGTTATGGATGTAGAATTAAGAGAAAGATGGGATAATTCATATCACTATGGTAGCAGCTAAGACAAAGTTGTTCAAGAACAAGGTGTGTGTCATGAATGGTATGAAATTAAAGAGACCGTTTTTAGAAGAGACCCTTGGGGATAGTATTCCAATCATCAAGTACAACTAGTTATGCCACGAATGGTGGAAAGATCGTCGGAAGCCCAGGAAGGAAGAAGAATTCCTAAGTTATGGAGATACATGTTGTTAACAAAAGTCAGGACGGAACGCCAGGAATCTGTAAGATCAGTCAGACCCTCAATAATTCTGCAATAGAAGTGGAAATATATATTATAGTTGTGTTAAGTATTATACCTTGGCTTCAGAGAAAACAAAACGTATATTAAAAAAAATGTCTCTCGATTGTATTTTGGATAACAAGAAAAGACGAAGTAGTAATTGTCTCCATTTGAATTTACTTAGCAGCGGTTACTATTCTAGTGTAGGAACAATTATATACGAAGTATGGCCTGATCCTAAGGATAAGGCCCCATCTTTCGGGGCAAGAACCAGAGATAAGAAATTATTGAAAGCAGCTGTATCGTGGGAAACCGCTTGTAGTGTGAGAATCTTCAAGGGAAAGATAAGACAAGCTCAATGTCTTTAGAAAGAATTACGCAGATAATGGAAGAAACTTTCAGAATCAATAAAAATATTCAAGTATGAGTAACCCTAGGTTGGAGTTACAAGAGGTGTGCAAACAAGAAGCTTAGCTCGAGGTGTAACAGACATATTAGTCTAATCGGTCGTACCTCCTACCATGTAAGAATTACGTAATGTATTCCACGCCTCTTAGTTAAAGAAGCTACTATCAAATCCTTATCAACCTATGTAATCAGAAACCTTAGCACTGAAAGCAGCCTTAGCCTATTAGCTTGAGCAAATTTATATGAATGATCGACATGTCAGACCCTTGAGTAGCAATGGAAAACCCATGATCGAGTTTGAATGGGAAGAATACGTCAGTGATGAATGTTGGTTGGCAATTAAAGTCGGAAGTGTAGAGAAGCTATCGGGTAAATTTCTAAATTTTGGGGGGTAGAGTGTAATATCCCACATATTAATCTATCAAGACGTAGTGGCAATTAACTGAGATTTGAGAATGAACGGGAATATGAGGTTGCGAATTGATGAAAGGGCATAAAAATAATTTTACCACTAGTATTTATATGAGTTATCCCACCTCCCCTTATTCATTTTCTTCTCATTTCTCCTCCATCATAAAACAACTCCCTCCTCTTCCCTCTCTTTGTCTCTCTCCCTTTTCTCGCAAACTTGACCAATTCATCTCCCAAATCAAAATCAATCCAACATGCAATTAATCTATCACGATCCTTGTCACAATTAAGCCTTAATGCAAGCTTGAAATTCTCTTCTCCTCCCTTTTACTCTCTCAGTCGAGCCTTGGACCGTAGATCTCACCATCTAGGACTCGAGATCCTAAAGACGAGGGTGTGAGCCCTTGGAATGGGCTGGACGTCCTCCAGGAGGGCACAGGGCCCACTTTACAATCACAAATAACCCTAGGTGACTTTCCTAAAGGGCACCCTTTGGGGACGCCCTCAGCAGCTTACGAGGGCGCCCTAGTCATGGTTTTGGCCCTTTATGATTTGGGCCCAAAACCATGACCGGGTAGGCCCAAAAGAGGCTACAAATAGTAACCATGGGATCATTCCCAAGGCATGACCTAAACACAGCACAGAAACCCTAGTTTCCAGAGAGATTGTACTCACTGACAGTACAGTTGGCGCCCACCGTGGGGCTACGGTAAAACTAACCTAGCCACCATCTCTGAAGCGAGAAACAGCCGATCCGCGGCCTCAAAGCATCGCTCAAACGCCGTGAATCCGCCGTACCTTTCAGAGCAACCCTAGATACTCCAAATCCGTCGTGATTCCAAACCCTCCCAATCAAACGATTAACCCACATCTGTTCAGAAAACCCTGATCTAAAGCCTGGGATTCGAGGTTTAGGGTGCGAATCTCTGACCACCAGTCACAAACTTAACATACAAACTCAAACTGCCGTCGCCGCCAGCGTGATGGCCGATCCAGCGGCCTTAGAGGCTTTACAACAACAGATCCAGTAGCTTCGTGACCACAACGAAGCCTTGCAAGCAACCATGGAAACCATCCAACAGCAGCAGCACGCCGAAGGAAACGGATCTCAACAAGATGAATCGGTCGACCCCGATCCTCAACCACTTTCCGCCGAAGTCTGGAATGCGCCAGTGCCAGAAAATTTCAAGCCACCATCTCTTTCCTCCTTCGATGGAAAAAGCGACCCAGTGGAGCATGTGACCGCCTTCAACACTCAAATGGCCATCATCGGCGCTGCCGATTCTCTCAAGTGCAAGTTGTTAGCAGGGACCCTTAAAGACGCCGCCCTGAGGTGGTATATGAACCTGCCTCGATTTTCCGTCGTCAGTTATCAGGATATGACACGCAAGTTGACGCACCAGTTCTCAGTAAGCCGCCACCGCAAAGTCTCGTCTACCAGCCTTTTCAATGTCCGTCAAGGACCCAACGAGCCTCTCCGCGAGTATCTCGCGCGCTATAATGACGCCACCATCAAGGTCATTAACCCAAACCAGGAATTGTTTGTGGGAGCCTTCCAGAACGGTCTCCGCGCTGGCCAGTTCAACGAGTCGTTGGCACAGAAACCAGCCGACTCCATGGAAGAAATCATGTCTAGAGCAGAGTGTTATATAAAGGGGGAAGAAAGCAATGCCGAGAAGAAGGCAAGAGATTCCAGGGAGCGTGCTCCCTACGGATATGATCATCGCCGCAATTATTACCCACCCAGTAGCAGAGACCGAGCGTCGTACAAGCGCCAGGTTCAGGATAGGCGTGCACCCCCCCAGAATCCTTCACGGCCCTCAACACCCGCCGTGAACAAATTTGGAGGGATGTTTACCATTCCAGAATCATCCCTGAACCTCAACCGCCGAGAGGAACCATCATGGGGAACGATAAGGATGCCTGGTGTAAATATCACCGCATCAAAGGACACACCACAGACGATTGTATACATCTGAAAAGAGAAATAGAGAAGTTGATTCAGAACGGCAGATTACGGGGATATGTGAAGGAAGGTAGAGAGGGAGACAGGCGTCCCCCCGAAGACCCCCAGAGGGAGAAAGATGTGGCAAAAGAAGGGGAGCGCCACACATTGAACACCATATCTGGTGGCTTCGCAGGAGGGGAATCCAGCACCTCCCGGAAGAAATATGTACGACAAGTAATGTTGCTTGATGACCACGCCAAGAAGGAACCAGAACGCCAAGTGGATATCACTTTCTCGAGCGAAGACTGCAGAGGGGTAGTTCCCCACGATGACGATCCCATGGTCATCACTGTGCAAATCTTCAACTGGGACGTCAAGAGGGTGTTAATTGATCCCGGCAGCTCTGCAGACATCCTCTACTATTCTGCTTTTGAAAAAATGGGACTAGACGAGGAACAGTTGCAGCCTTTCAAAGGGATACTGGCCGGATTCACAGGGGAGCAGGTGCACGTCCGGGAGTACATCACATTGAAAACAACATTCGGTACGGGTAGTAACGCTAAAACCATCAGGATTAGGTACTTGGTAGTCAACTCGCCCTGTTCCTACAATGTCATCATAGGCCGCCCGGCCTTTAACGCCCTCGACGCCTACCTTTCCACCAAATTCCTCGTTATGAAATATACGTTAGATGATGGGCGGGTTGGTACCATCAGAGTAGACCAGAAAGTGGCCCGAGAATGTTACCACAACAGTTTGAAGCTACAAAAGGAGAAGAAGAGAAACAGCAATATAAAAGCACACCGAGTGAACTTCATTGTTGCAAACCTAGAAGGAGAGATTCATGTCCAGGAGATCGAGAAGGTTGAGGAAGAAAGTACTCCTTTCTTGATGCTCCATTCGAAGTCAGCCAATTCAAGTATCAATGTTGAGGAAGAAGATGTGGAACCCGAAGAGATCAAGAAGGTTGAGGAAGAAAGTACTCCTTTCTTGATGCTCCATTCGAAGCCAGTCAATTCAAGAGTCAATGCTGAGGAAGAAGATGCAGAATACGGTAAGATCAGGAAGGTTGAGGAAATAAGTACTCCTTTCCTGACACTCCGTTCAAAGCCAGTCAATCCAATTGTCAAGACCAGGAAAGAAGAAGCGGAATCCGATGAAATCAAGAGGGGGTTGATACTACAGGCAGAACTAGCCAACCACAGTACGATGAAAAAGTTGAGCACAGTGCAGGAAGGAACTCGCCATGACAACTCAAAGGCGAGCTAGAGGGAAGACAAAGCCATTTTAGTTCCTACCGTTTTTATCTTATAAATTTCGACGTCTTTGTACAGTTACGTAGTAAAAGAGTAAGGGGCACTCTTTTCCCCCCGCAGTAATGGGGGTTTTTAACGAGGCCCCTGTTTATTATTGATATTATATATATATTGCTTGTTTATCTTACTTTCATTGCATGTAGCAGATCGCCATTGCCGAATCTTAAATGAGCTCGCCGTATGATACGTTAACCCCAAAGGGGTTGCCACCTAATTCCTTAACCCTAAAAGACAGGGCTCTAAGACGTCGTGAGCTTAAAAAGAAATCGCCGCCTAATTCCTTAACCCCAAAGAGGGCTCTAAGACGTCGCGAGACGAAAATAAGATCGCCGCCTAATTCCTTAACCCCAAAGAGGGCTCTAAGACGTCGCGAGACGAAAATAAGATCGCCGCCTAATTCCTTAACCCCAAAGAGGGCTCTAAGACGTCGCGAGACGAAAATAAGATCGCCGCCTAATTCCTTAACCCCTAAGAGGGCTCTAAGACGTCGCGAGCAGAAAACAAGATCGTCGGGAACCCTTATAAAGGAACCCTATAGCATCAAGCGCTAAAAGAAAGATACCCACAACTGTCGATGTTATGATGAAACGAATGTAATCACCGCCCAGGAGAGGCCTTCCGAAATACATAAATTTGAAGAAAAATGAAGAGCCTAAAGAGAAAATGATACATCACGAACACAAATTCAAGCAGAGTACTGAGTTTAAAAATAGTTAAGGAAGTTAAAATTACAACAAACGAGATTAGGGTTCGTCCACTAGGACGCCATCTACAATAATTTTAAAAGGGTTAAGAGCATAAACATCGGCGCCAGGATGGAGGAGGGCTAATTGTTCCTTGGCTCTTTCAAAGCCAGCATCAAAGTTCAGAGCCAGCTCGCCCTTCGCTTCAGAAACCTCAGCCGTAAGCTGATCCTCCCTTTCTGCTCCAGCCGCGACATCGTTTTGTAGCTTGGCGATGACCCCGTCCTTTCCAGCAAGATCTGCTGCATAACCAATCTTCAGATCGGAGATGCGTTTATCAAATTCAATCGTCATCGCCTCCCTGGCCTCCCGCACCTCTTTCTCCCTAGCATTCCTGGCCTCCTCCAACTCTTTCTCCAACGCCCTCACTGTAGCTTGGAGAGCCTCCTCATTCTGCACCACTTCCTCACACTTACGATCCACCGAGTCTAGAAGCATTATAGTCCGCAAACAATGAACTCATATATCCTTCGTCATAAAAGGCACAGCGCCATGGCTTCCCGACTCCGCGTCTTCAGGATTAAATACCAGCCTCTCCTTCACGTAGGCACCGTAGTCAAAACCTTTATCCCAGAAAGACGGCACTGAGCTGCTGGTTTTGATGGCGCCAATCAGGGAAGGAGAGGGCGTCTTCTTCCCTTTTTTCTCCGCTACCGTCTTCCCTTTATTATCTTTCCCGGGCGACCTCCTATCGCGCGGAGCCGCCGGAAGGCTCTCAGCTGGAACTTCGAGCGGATGATCAGCTTTCCTCTTTGGCTTACGAGTAATTAGTCCCGCGGGATCAGTGGTCGCCGTTCCCTCAGCAGCCTTTTTTGCCTTCATCTCTTCGAGATATCTTTTCCTCTCCGCCGCAGTCATGGGCGCCATATCCTCTACAGAAAATAAAGCGAAAAGTTAAGGGACAGGAAAATATAAATGCAAAACATAGGCTTGAGTAAATGAATTTGACTCACGTAGATACTCGTCTAAGCTATCTACATCCCCTTCCCTGTTCAATAACTCTCGGATGTTCATAGGCAACATTTTGTCCAAAAAACAGACAACGCCCTGGTCGTACGCGTCCAGCTTCTCATATTCAAAACCCATGATGGACGCTGGAGCACTCGTCCAACATGTGGGAAACCTCAGCTTACCATCCACCCATACAGCGGCTGCCTCACAACCCCTTCACCCCCGTCCAAACCACTCGGAGACTCCGTCACAAGGGAATGGCCATAGTAGGCCTTATCAAACACCACCCAATCCATGGTTCCATCTGAGCTTTTCGCATGCCTAACACTCTCCCCCCACAACCTACACCTCTCCTCCGAATTAGCTGGGGATAACTCCCTACCCGCCTCATCGCACTCCCTAATTATCACCATACTACTGATTTAAAAGTAAAAAGAACGAGATCAAGTAAGCGTACCTGGATCTATACAAATGGAGGGCTTGAGAAGCGAGCGAGGACTCCGGACGATCCGTAAAACAGTAAGCACAGAGCTCCACAAACACCGCAATCGCTTGAACGAGAAAAAGAAAACGAGTCGGAAGAAAAAGACGGAGATAAAGGAGGGGGAAAAGATAAGAGAAATCTGAAAGTAAAGGGAAAAAGTAGATCCGTTTCAGTTTAACGTAAAAAAGCCTGGGAAAACGCGCAGATGACGTCACTTAAGTTGACACGATTTCCGAGAACCGCTGCGATTCGAACACGTCAGCGAGAGCGAACGGTCGCCTCACGTCAGCCGTCGGATCCCACTAAAGGGCGTCCTCAACACGTAGTCCAACGGGCGTGGCGAGCTACACGCAGATTAATCACTTCGCCTTGTACCAAGACTTGTGCTTGTTGGGCTAATATAAATATTACCGTTGGGCTAGCGCCCATATTCTCGAAGGGCTAGTGCCGCCCATTAAGGTACTCAAAACAGAAACATGGAGCTAGTACCCATGTTGGGCTAGTATCCATGTTGGGCTAGTACCCATACAGGTCTGAACATCCATGTTGGGCTGACACCCTTCGTGGGCGAACATCCCTGATTGGGTATTGATCAGTGCATTTTGATGCACATTCTTCTATGTTTTTACTTAGCCATTTCTCTAGTTTGTTTTGTTTATTTTACTATTTTATTATGTTTTTAGAATTAAGTCTTTGTTTGCTTCTAATCTATTTTCGTATGTTATTTTCAGCATAAGCAGTTTTTAGTGTAAAAATCATAACTGGAGCTACAGGAATCGGATTGAGACACGGTCAAGTGCGTTGGAAAGCTAACAGAGAGATCTACAACTTTTATGTTGAAGCCTGAAGCCAGTTCGGAGCGCAATTGTGTCAAATAATCGCGTCATGTTCCAGACTTTATGTAATTTAATTATTTTCGACCCAAACTTATGTTTTTGGCCCGTAACTTTTGGAGCCCGTATTATTTAAACCAAAACGCAGCCTAGGGTTAGTGATTCTGCATTCTCGAAAACAGAACCTTGACGGCTGCTCTTGCTATGGAGAACTAAACTTTAGGTTGATTCATTGGTGTAAGGAACTCATTCATGATTTCTTGAGGTTCGAATTTAATTGCAAGTTCGTTTATCTATTTATGCTTTGTCGTATCAATTTCGTTTCTCTATATTCCGTATGAATTCTGATTCAATGATGCTTAATTATTCTATCTCGAATTTATATAGTTGAGTTTTATTCGTATTAATTCATCGCTTGTTTAAATTAATCCGAATAGAAATTGATACGAACTTGCGCTTAGCAATAGGGTTGATTGAATTTGTCATGATACTAACCGTGTTTTATGTGACGCTTGTTCACCGTCCATGGTTAGTTGAACACATGAGATGCTTAATCGAATGAATTCATATAAAACCGATTGTCGCTTGTATAATTAGTTTTATAAATCAACCAGAGCATAAATAGTTGAATGAATATCTCTGTGAACCTATGATAGGATCAAACGAAGTTGTCTAAGACCAATGAATCAATCGTCTTTTTTATTAATTGAATTTCTGATTCTCTTTCAATCTGAACAAACCGAAAACCCCCATTTAATTGTGTTATTCATCGTTCTTAGTTTTGTTAATTATCAAATAAGAGGTCCTTGTGAGACGACCAAGGTTTAACTACATTGTTACTACATTTAAAAAATTAATTATTTTTGACCGCCTACGACAGCGATCAAATTGGCGCCGTTGCCGGGGACCTCTAATTGGAATTAGTAAAATTAAGAACGAACTAACCTTACTAACAATTTTTATTTTGTTTTTAGTTTTTCTTTTGTTTCAGGTTCCGACGTTGAATTTTGCATTGAAGCTGAAAAAAAAAATCTGTTTCCAGTTGGTTGCTCAGATTTGGCCGAAAATTGGTCAGGAAATCTGAAAAAAATCAAGGAATAATACTTTCGTATCTATGATACGAAATTTCAAGCTGAAAATTCGAAATTCCTTCATTTAGACCACTTTTTATTTTTATTTTTTTTTGAATTTTCCATATATTTAAAAAAATCCGAAAAAAATTTATTTTTAGATTTGTTTGATTTTTAGAGATTTTAGGTGGTATTTTTATTACTTTTAGATTTTTATTTGACACGATTTTTTATTTTTATTTTTATTTTTACTTCTTGAAACTGGTTTTAAAAAAAAAAAATGGGTAACTCATTGGACGAATTGGCTTATCTTATTAATTTGATGGAATCAAGAGAACAACAAGCATGTTTTCAAAATCATATTCCACTTGTGATTTGCAATATTTGTTCTTCAAATTTTCATTGTAGTGATGCATGTCCTATTTTGTTAGATACTAACTTTTGTGGTGAGACCCAAGTTGTAGGTGATTTTCAAGGACAATACTATTGTGAACAAAATTCATATCTTGAAGAGCAACCTATTTGGCCATATCAACAATTTCAACAAAATGTATCAGCTGACACACAATCGTACTTGGAAGAAATTATCAAGCAAATGGCTGAAACTAATAAGCGAATGATTGAAGATGATTTGCAATTTCAACAACATATGCAATCTTCTCTTCAAGTTATAAAAGTCCAAGTTGAACAAATAGTTTCCACCGTCCATCAAATTCAAGAGAATAAGATGTCTCATGATGATGTACAACCTGTTTCACTATTGGAGGTAACACAATGTGATACATGTCTTGATGATTCTCCAGGTGAGCCCGTTAAAACAGTGTTTGTTTCATCTGACGAGCACAAGGTAAGCAACAAAAATTCAAGTGAATGCATGAAAGAGATTATACCACAAAATCCCTTGAAATCTGATTTGGATGAATTATATACTTCTCTTGAAGTACATAAATCTCTTGAAATTTTTGCTTGTGAGTGTGGTGTTTGTAATGTTTGTCATGAGATCAGTGCAGCCATTTCAGGTGAAGAAATTTTGATGCCGCCAACCACTTGTGCAGAAATTCAAGCAAATTCAACAACTCTTGAATTTGACAGCAAAAATGTGGATTTTAGCCATAAGCAACCATTGTCCACAGCAGAAAAATTGTCAGTGGAACCTCTAATTAAGCCAAGCAACATGCAGTTGTCTTTTACCATTTGTGAATCTCTTCCACCCAATTTATCTGACTCACAAGCTAATTGTGGATTTTCTGATTTCTATGCTTTTATTAGTGCAGGTTCACTATATGTGCTGGCTATTCCTCCTAAGCCACCGGATCTTGTACTAATAGACAAGTTCACCTGCTACTTACTTTTTCCTGTTTCATGTGTTCGTAGTGCAGCAAGGCCTCCACCTAAACCACCAGACATAGAAGCTCCAGCTGCTACACCTTAGCCCCTCGGGTGTGTTCCTTCCTTATTCTCGCTTATTGTTACATTGAGTACAATGCTTGATTTAAGTGTGGGGGGGGGGGAACATTTTAGTTTTTAGTTGTTTATTTTTTTTTTGAATAAAAAAAAATGGAATTTGCATGCTTTCTTGTTAGTTATTTTGCTATATCTGTGAATATTCTCTCTGTTCTTTGTCGAAAGACTTGTGGTGTGATGTGATTTACTCTTTTTGTGCATTCTTGGTATATATGTTTAACTAAGCTCTAAATTGTACATCACTAGTGATAGATCACTAAACCTTGTGAGATTTTGAGCCTAATAATGGATAACATAAAAAAAATCCATCTCTTTCTTTCTTGTGTGATTTCACTCATGTTTGTTAGTCTCTAGAACTTGAATTGACTCTTGTTGAAACTTTTTGTTTACTTGTGCACACTGAAATGATAAAGGCATGTTGTTTTGTTTTATTTTTAACCTGTTAGCCAAAAAGCCAACCTTAACAATATTATCCCTTGTTTGGAAAACCCTTTGAGCCTATCATCCTTTTTTGTGTTTAAAACTCATTACAAGCCGAAAAGTGAAAAACAATATATCACCCTATTCAAGGGGTTAGAAGAGTCTTGTATGGAGTTGTGTGGGGTTGAACATTATGCTTATGATGATGTTGTTATGATGTTGGCAGAAAAAAAAATAGAAAAGCAAAAGAAAAGAAAAAAAAATGATGAAAAAATAGAGAAGGATGTCAATTTTAATCCTTCTGAAAAAAAACAGAGAATAAAAGAAAAAAAAAGAGAAGAGAATTAAGTTGTAAGTTTGTTGTTCAATAGAATTTCCTTTTGAGATGTTTTGTAGTTCAACTCCCGCAATTTCTTCAATCCTCTTTTAGCTCTTTGAAGTTTAACTTAGTACCCCGTAGGATATATCTCACCCTGACCTTGGCCAAGTTACAACCATAATAAAAGTCCTTTTGATCTTTGTGTGCAATGTATTTCAATTTGTGAATGTTAGAGTCTTTTCAAGCTTATGGTAGTACTAACTTTCATGTTGTGCTTTGAGTGTAAACACTAACCTAAACACTTGAGAGTAGAGTGTTTTATGCATGTCCCCAGTGAAGTCGCCATTTTTGTCGCGTCGAATTTCGGATATCAAGCTATTGAGAAGCGTTGAATCACTAATTTTAAATCACGACTGAACTTTTAATTTTTCGGGGAGAAAAGGAAAAAAGTTCGAAATTACCTTAAAATAAGAGATTTTAGGTTCGAGAGTCGATTATGCAAGGGGAAGGTATTAGCACCCCTCACATCCGTTGTACTCAACGGGAACCTCTTAGTTGACTTAGGCTTAAATGTTTTCAAAGTTTTGCTTGCGTACTTGAATATATAAAAGGGAAAAAGAAAATATGATATAAAGGGAAAAAGAAAGTTTTTTATTAATGGGCTTGACAAGATGTAAATCCTGCTCCTACGTATCTCCCGGTAGACGGAGAATTCAAAGCGTACGTAGTTCTTTGGGTAGAAAAAGTTTGTATGTTGGTTCGTTTTAAAAGATTTAATCGCGCCCGAGCGAAAAAAGTTTTGCTTTAAAATACAAAACAACGTGGTCTACTATCGTTATGTTGATAGGTTAATAAAGACCGATAAAAAGGAGCCTCTTACCTACTACCGTTATGAGGGTAGCTTAAAAAAGGTAAGAAGGGTTTTATGAAAAGAGATGGATTCGCACTCGGGCGTGAAAAAAGTTTGAAAACGCACGAAGGCGTAAAAGGTTTAAATGACGGAAAGACGGACGCACATTAAGGCGATGGTATTCGCACAAGGCGTAAAAGTTTGAAAACAAAAAGACGGACGCACATTAAGGCGATGGTATTCGCACAAGGCGTAAAAGTTTAAAAACGCGCAAAGGCGCGAAAAGTTCGAATTGACCACGAGGGCCAAGAAAAAGTTTTAAAATGGTCACGGGGGACCAAAGAAAGGTTAAGCGTGTTGGACGCGTCGAAAGTGGAATGACGATTGCTCGAACGACGAGACATACGTCACGCATTCGTGCAACCGGGGTTTGGAGAGACATACGTCAAACCATTCCTTTTTCATTCAAGTTCTTGCTTCATTGAAACTCAAAGAAATCTCAAAGGGAAAAACACTTGGTTAGAAACTTAAAGGAAAGTTGTAAAAAAAATCACGAACAAATTTGTTGTTCGAGTTTATTGAAAATCATGAACATAGCTTGTTGCTTAAGTTATTGGGACTCAAGAACAAGTGTTTATTCAAGTTTGAAAGATGAATAAAATCATGAAAATATGCATAAGTTTGGAAAATGCACAAGTTCGGCTCAATTTTGAGTTTGGTTTAAAAAGTGAGCAAGTTCGCCTCGAGTTCATGTTTTGATTGAAAATCATGAACAACGTTATTGTTCAAGTTTAGTTTTGAAGAAAATGAACTTAGCTTATGCTCAAGCTTGTTTTTGAAAATTTTAAGAACATAACTTGTTTTGCAAGTTACTCAAAATTAATAGCACAAACTTGTGAAATTTCCAATATCATGCAAAATTCTTGATATGGTTTGAATAAAAATGAGTTTTAACCCTCTTAGGTTCTGAATCAATGGTTGGAACCTCAAAAATTTGGCCTTTTGGAGGCCTGATTCATGTTCTGAGTTTTACCTACTTCGCAGAGCAACCAGAACTTGGCTCTGCGAACCCAGGTTCTGATATGGTCGCTCTGCGATCATGACTTTGCTCTGCGAAGTATGCGAAAAATTGAACCCAGAAGCTGCTTCTGAACAGAAGTTCAGAAGCTGCTCCTGAGCAAGCTTCAGAACCTAAAGGGGGTTAAAAAGCTTTGCAAATTTGGAAGAAAAGGAGTATAACAATTTGAGATTCCTTTTGAGTTTCAAAAGGGGTTTTTTGTGCAAAAAATGAATTTAAACAAACACAAATGATGCAAACAGCAAACAAAATGAAAGATAAGACTTTAGAACACTTACAGAACTCCTAGCAATGCTTGTGCAAGAGATAGGATGTGGCTTGGTTGATCAAGGTTGGAATGTTAGAGGTTATGGATAACAAATAGCTCAAATGTTCCAATTGGTTTTTGAACTGTTTTCTCTACTCTCACAATGCTGCAATGTAATGGTTTTTCAAGTGTAAGTAAGTGTATTCAGGTGTTTTCAATTGTGTGAAAATGGTTATGCATTGCATTCCTTAAATAGGCAAAATGAGGATCAATTGCAATGATGGAAAATCTATAGAGTCCAGGTGATTTGTGTGCTAAAACCAGGCTATCTTACTTTGCATTTAATGCAAAAGTGAAGAGGGGACATTGCCTTTCAACCTTGGTCAAGAGATCAGCCAAATCCAGCCATTAATGCAGCTGATCTTGGATAGCAATGATGAGAAAAAATCTGAAAAACAGGGCAGCTTGCAATTGGGTGGTTCTTGGGATCAATCCTTGCAATCTTGAGAGGTCAAGCAAGGAAAACGTGTACTGCCATGTAAAGAGGTTGGGGGAAAACAAAAGGGAGCATGTGGGCTGGTGTGAGGAAGGAGAAAAACAGCTGAAAACAGGGCAGCACAAACAGCTTTTTTGCAAGTAAAACCACCTAAGTTTGACTGGTTTTGGGGGTGAAAGGAGGAAGAAAAGGGAACAAGCAGCTGGCTAGCAAGCTCATGGTGAGAGGCAGGTCAATTGGGAAGGATGAGGACTGACCAAGGGCAGCCCACTTGCTTGGGCACATGCTAGGTTGGAAGAAAATCCTTCTTACCTCAACCTTTAATGTCACATGATTAATTCTTGCTTTGTGCATCCAATCAGCTACAATTGATGAAAACAGGGATAATAATAATTATATAGAGTAATAACAATAACTAAAATGAAAACAAAAGCAAGATAAATCACAAAAATAAAAAATCTGCAGAAAATTCGCAGAGTTCGCAGAGCGAAGGTAACTTTGCTCTGCGAACTCCCCTTTTCTTTTTTTGTATTTTTCTTTAAAATAAATAAATAAAAAACCAACAATGATAATAGTAAAATGATGAAAATAACAAAGATGGTAATGATGAAAATGATAATGGAAACAAAAATAATAATAATAATAGTAATAAAGATAAATAATAATAATAAATGATGAAGAAGATAATAATATTAGTAATTAAAAATAATGATAATAATAATAATTATAAAACATTGATAAAAATAACAAATAATAAAAAAAAACAATAATAATAATAATATCATTAAAAAAAGGCAATAGCAAAAGTATTAATAAGGATAATGATAATATTAATAAAGGTGATAGTAATGCTTATGGTGATAAATGTAAATAAAATTCCATCAACAAAAAATGAAATAATAAAAAGTAATAATGAATGATGAAATAATAAAAGATAAAACAGAAAAAATATGAGTCAAAAAAATGGGGTATGACAAACTCCATTTTGTTGTGGGGTTCTAAGAGAAGAGAACTCATGGATGATTCCATGTTTTTCACAAAAAAATTCAAATGGCTCATTTTCAAATTCTCCACCATGATTACTTCTGAATTTTAAAATTTTCATCTCTTTCTCAGACTGTACTTGAGTGCAGAAGTTACTAAACACATCATATGAATCATCTTTAGATCTAAGGAATTTGACCCAAGTTCATCTACTGTAATCATCAACAATAACCAACCCATACTTCTTCCCATTGATTGATGTTGTACTAACAGGTCCAAACAATTCAATGTGAAGTAGTTCTAAAGGTCTGGAGGTAGAGACAATGTCTTTGGATTTAAAAGAAGTTTTAACAATTTTTCCTTTCTGGCATGCTCCACAAAGAGCATTTAAGTGATAGTCATGTCTGGTAAGCCTCTGACCAGTTGTAACTTGCTAAGCTTAGAGATTAATCTCCAGTTAGCATGTCCCAACCTTTTGTGCTATACCCATTTCTCATCACTCACTGACAGAAGACAAAATACCTTCTGATCAACCAGTTCTAAAAAATCAATCTTATAGACATTGTTCTTTCTCTTTCCCTTGAACACAACATATTTATCTTTGTTGTTGATTATTGTACAAGAATTCTTATCAAACAGTACTTCATAACCACTATCACAAAATTGACTTATGATAAGTAAGTTATGTCTGAGTCCATCTACTAACCAAACATTATTAATAGTAATCTAAGAATTACCTATCTTACCAGTACCAATGATCTTTTCTTTATGGTTTCCTCCAAATCCCACAGTTTCTCCCTCTTTCATGGTCAGGGTTTGGAACATAGACTTTTCTCCTGTCATGTGACGCGAGCAACCACTATCCTGGTACCATGATCTCTGCTTTTCTTTTACTTTTAAGCATATCTGCATCATAAATGATTTCAGACTTAGGCACTCATATCTTTATGGGTCCTCTTTGGTTAGTTCTGAAAGGATTTGGCTTCTTTTGTACTTTGTGTCTGACATTATGAGGTTCAAATGCACTCAAAACAGTTTGTTTAATATTTTTTGAATTCTTTTGAGTTCTGGTAGAATCACAGCTTTAGGAAAATATGAGTCTGACTTTATGAGAACTTGAGACTTGGAAATCTTTGGTTCTAACTTCTTCAGAATCTTAACTTTAGAAATGTAAGGTTCTGGTTTGTTTAGAACCTTTGACTTTGGAATCTTTGATTTTGATTTGTTCAAAATCTGAGATTCAGAAGTCTCTGATCCTGATGGAATCAGGATCTCAGCTTTGTCAGACTTGGGCATAAAATAAGCTTTCAAACCTTTCTTTATATAGTCTGAACAGGAAGCATGGTTTGTTTTCTTTGATTGTTTTAATGAACCTTCAGAGAATCCAATACCTTCTCTCCTATTCCTGCTGACACCATAAATAATTGAAGGAACTTTGCTTCTGTCAATGTTAGTTAGAATGAATTCTTAAAGTGCAACTTCTTTCTCATCAAGAAGTTCATTTGACTTCTTATCAGTCAGTTCCTTGTTGAGACTTTGATTTACTTTTTCTAACTCAGTGACAGTTAGATGAAGTTCATCATTTTCTTCAACCAGCAAGGTAAGCTTTTCTTTTAAAGTTTTTACTTGTTCTAACTTGCTGTGAAAGTGATTGATAAGATCTTTGACTTTTTCAACATGTTTAGATCTAGTAAGTTTAGAGAATACATCATCTTCATTCTCAGAATCTGATTCAGACTCTGCATCAGAAGATGCTATTGCCACTAGAGCCAGATTGGCTTCTTCTTCATCTTCCTTCTCAGATTCAAATTCTTTGTAAAGATCATCCCATGTTGCCATAAGACTTTTCTTGATTTTGTTTCTGATGTTGCTTGATTTAGAGCTGGTCTTCTTGGATTTCTCATTAGATTTGTCCTTCTGTAACTCTGGACAGTTAGCAATAAAATGACTAGTCTTTTTGCAATTAAAGCAACCCTTCTGATCTTCCTTCTTAGAACCAGATCCTTTGAAGCCACTTCCCTTATTAGAGAACCTCTTATGTCTTTTGACTAAGTACTGAAATCTTTTGGAAAACATTGCCAGCTCCTCTGCTTCTGGATCTTCTTCAGAACATCCCTCATGAGATTCTTTATCAGATTCTTCAGCCTTTAGAGCTTTTGATGACTTTCCCTTAGATTTAAGTGCAATAGACTTAGACCTTTTAACAGGTTCATCTTCATTGAGTCCTAGTTCATGACATTTGAGAGATCTGATGAGATCTTCAATACTGAGTGTATTTAGATCTCTAGCTTCCTCAATGGCAGTTACTTTAGGTCTCCATTTAGAAGGTAGACTTCTGAGGATCTTGTTCACATGGTCAGCAGTTGAGTAACTCTTTTTCAAAATCTGAAGTCCAGATACCAGAGTCTGAAACCATGAGAACATAGTGTCAATGTTTTCATCCTCTTTCATCTTGAATAACTCATACTGTTGAACCAGAAGATTATCCTTGGCTTCTCTAACTTTCTTGTTTCCTTCATAGTTAGAGCACAAAGAAGTGAATATGGCCTTTGCAGTAGATTTATCACTTAGCTTTAGATATTCATTGTGAGGCAGAGAATCCACAATGATACCTCTTACTCTGTGATGCTTTCTGTAAACCTTCCTTTCAGCATCAGTACGACTTTTTCTGTTGGTAGCTACTCCTTCTTCATCAACTGGTATAGTTATACCATCTTCAATGATATCCCAAAGGCTATCATCTATTCCAATGATATGACTATATATCTTGTTTTTCCACCAAGAGAACTTTCCAGGATCACCAGTAAACATAGGAGGTTTATGGTGTGAGTGAGATTGCTTATCCTCAGTACCAGAGTCATATGCTACTGCAGCTCCAGATCTAGGAATAGGTTGAGAGGAACCACCAGATTCATTTTATGTTTTTGTCAGGATCTTTTCTGATACACTGTTAGGTGATTGAATATCAGAACCGAAGCTCTGATACCAACTAAAGTTGAGAAAAACACAAGAAGGGGGGTTGAATTATGTTTTCTTTTTCTTCTTTTTAAAAAAATTGACTAAGATTAGATTCGGATTCCGATAGAGTTCTGAGTCTGGATCAAAGAATCAGAGTCAGAGGCAGAGTTTCAGATTATGAAGCAAGTTCAGATTCTGATGCAGCAGATAAAAGGTTAAAGAGATAGAGAAGAGAAAGACACAAGCAATTATCCTGGTTCATTCCACGATCCGAAAGTACTCCTGTCCCCTTGTTACTTACAAGAGATTTTGTCACTATAATCCAACGATTACAAAATTGCTCAAGCACAAAGCAAGAGACTTCAAATGCGCAAACACAAAGTAAGAGACTTCTTATGCTCAAACACTAAGTAAGAGACTTCTAACAAATAAAGTTACACAAAATTTGTTTGGGATGAACACTTGATATAATATCAGAGGTGCTCACAAAATACAACACAGTTTATCAGACTCTAACTTTGAATTTCTAAGATGAGAAGATTGTTAAAAAATTCTAAGTGTTGGATGTGTTAAGATTTTGGCAGAGTATTGACACTTGTTAAAATTGCAGAGTCTTGTATTTTACTTCAAGTCTTCAGTCCTTTATATAGAGGAGTAGAGAGACGTTGAGAGGTGCCAACTCATCATAGAGTCCGTTGGAGAAGCTTGATCTTCATTGTTGATTTTTTACTTGATTTGGTTCAGGTACTAAGTATGAAGGAATTTGAAACCTTTCCCAAAATTTGAATGATTCGTTCTATACCAAAGAAATGTGGCTTCAGATTCCGTACAGAGCACATGGGAGTGTTGGAGATCATGGTTGTACTTTTGTCCTTTCTTGATAGTGACATCCATTGACCTTCTGACATTCTTAACCACCATAGCAGATGTCCCAGATGCTTCAGAGGCACGAACTTCAGCTTCTAAGCTTGGCTTCAGTCTTCAGAGTTTGAGTCTAGAGTCTTCAGTCTTCAGAGTCTGAGTCTGGAGTCTTCAGAGTCTGACTTCAAGTATAGCTTCTCAAATGAAACTTTAGCTCTTCATTTGTTATTTCTGAACCAATATGTGAATAATCCATTTGTAAATTTTTATCTATGGTCCTGCACTCTAGAACAAATATTAGCATATTCAATTGTTCTTTTAATACCTTGTTATCATTAAAACTTAAGAGGCATTGTCAAAACTTATTTTGTTCCAACAGTACTCACCAGTCAGTGTATTTGCATTCCGATACGACTTGTGGTTGTACTCATTAGTTAGTACTTTTATCAGATGTATGAGATTTTGTATTGTCTTAGTTCATTCAGACAAGCTTAAATTTGTAATTATTAGTGTATACAATACTAAGTTTAATACACATACTAAATATTCTAGACAGTTTAGTATGGGTGTTACAGATTGAAAATGTTACCACTTAAGAGATTACCGGGTTGAGTCACAACTAGGTTGCTCTTGTTACAACGTTTCACGACATTATCTAAAGTTATGCAAGGAAGACACTCAACCTTGTTGCTTCTAGGATAATATACCCATTTCATTATTACAATTTACTATTACACCCTCAAATATGGTTATTATGGCCACTCAAGTATGATACATATACCACCCAAAACCAAAAGTACATAAGAAGAGATAAGAAAAGAACAACTCATTAACACAAGTCAAAGGAGAAGAGAAGAAAAAAGATTGATAACTCAGAAGCCATTTTCGGCTTATAGAATGAACTATGCGAGCTCTCAATTTATAGAGGAAATTCACAATTGATCCGCGAGAAACATAGTGACCAAGGATAATGTGGATAAGATAATGTAACAGGTTTAGCAAATCTTGGGGAGAAAGTTGGAGCATGTGGATAAGACCGAAAGGAACTGTATAATTAAGTTGGAACATATAGACACGATAACCACATTTATATAGTTGTATTTAAACCAAGGTAATTAAAACTGGACCGGACCGGCCGGTTCAAGCAGTTCACTGGGAACCGGACACCAATCCGGTCTGGAAGAGCATGAAAACCGGCCTGTAAAAAAATCGGTGAAAAAACCATTAAACTGGTATAAAACCTGAAAAACCAGAAAAAACCGGACACCGCCTGTTGCAACCGGTCTGAAGAAAAAAAATTGAGAGGATGTGTTTTTTGCTCCTTTGAAACCTGTGGATCTGAATCTCAATAAGAGAAGAAATAGATCTTGACTAAAAAACATAGATGCAGAAGAAAGAAATATATCAAGATAAAAAGAAGAGATATCAACAACCACTATAGATGAAAGAGAAGAAAAAATAAGAAGAAGAAGAAGAAGAAGAAGAAGATGGGAGGGAAAGAATCATCTTCGAAAAGAGATGACAGTAAAATGCGGCTGCTGGCAAATGCTACTAGTGCTGTGAAATAATTTTAGGATTTCATGACAACTTGGACTTATAAAGAGAAGCTCATAATGAATTGTTTATGGAGTCATTACTCATTGTTTCTATAAAACATAAAAATAAAAGGTTTTCATTGGATTTAAATTGAAAAATGGTCATTAGTTTTTTTTAAAAATAAATCTCTAACGAGCCAAGTAGACAAATAGGCATTTTATTTTTTAAAAACAAAATTATAACTTACTATATTTTAATAAATTATTAAAAAATAATATTTTATATATCCGGTTCGACCCGGTTCAACCCCCGACTTATAATTTTGGAAAGAGGGAGTAATACTTAGTATTAATTTGACCTTTTAGGAAAATAAAATAAAATTGAATAGACAAAAATTGAGTTTAAGTGTTACAAAACAATTATATATTTTCCTTAAAAAATTTATATATTAAATGCCACAAGCTAATTTTTTTTTTTCATTCACAATTAAAAACCATGAGACTCGATTAAATTTAAGTCAAGTTTATGCGAAACATTAATTTAGAAAGTTTTGTTCTTCAAAAAAAAAATTAGCAAGTTTTATTTATTTTAAAAAAAAATTAATTTACAAAGTTTGATCATCATTGTTCTTCTTAACCATGTTATGTTGTGTGTAAGATGTAAGATACGATAAGCTTGTATAAAATAACTTTTTTTAGGAAAGAAAATCATTGCATTTCATTAGCTAAAATGTGTCAGATACATAAGGGACCATCATCTATAATATGGGGGTTAGGATCTAAAGGGGTTGTCTGCGCTAACTCGTAATTAGTTATATGATTCATGTTCAAATAGTTAGTTATCTAGTTAAAAAAATCATTAGTTATAAAATATTCCTTAATAACTCATAATTATTTGAGAAAAAATAAAGCCGTAATAGTGGTATATATCATATTAGTTAGTTATATGATTTATTCAAAACGTTTAGTTTTGAAGATTTGATCCGATCATATACTTTGACCTATAAAATACACACAACACACTCCCATAACCTAAACCTAATTCAATTCAAAGTGAGCAAAGGGGATCTTAAAATAAAAGACACAAAAAATATAATTTTGATGACGTGTCAAATAATTAGAACGGTGTAAGATTGTATTTTTGGTAGTTACTAAGTTTCATATTATATAATAGATTTAGGAAGAAAATAACTCGTATATATCATATTAGTTAGTTATATGATTTATTCAAAAGATTTAGTTTTAAAGATTTGATCCGATCATATATATAAAACACACACAACACATTCCCATATCCTAAACCTAATTCTACTTTAAGCAGATTTCAACTTTGCTATAACTTCCCTTCCCTTAAGCAGAAAATCATGAGTTCTTCATTGACTACTAGTGAACCTCGTAAACGTCTTATTATAAAGATTTCTTATCCTAAAAAGCATGCTAGTTCACTCATTGATGATTCTATGGATGATCATTCTCAAGAATCGGCTAACAAGAGGAGAAAGATGGAAGATCATGCAAAGCCAATTGTCACTGGCTATTGGCTTGATTCAACAATAACTTTGTCTCAACATAAGAAGAACAACGATGTTGATACCAACCGAAGCAACAAAAAGGAGCTTTCCAACACAACCACAACAACAACAACTGTTTCTACCGCTGATTTTTCAAATTCAAAAAGATCTTTTGGAAAAGAAAACTTAAAGGTTTTTCCAAAAAAATCAAAGGATGATGTTGGCGGCAAGAAGAACGAGAATTCAGGTATTGATACAAGTACACCTTCTTTTGCCAAAGATCATCCAAGGACTGAAAAATATGGCTTAAAGAAGAATGGCGATGGTGCGGAGTTGATGATGAATAAAGAGAAGAAAACCCCAATGGAGCGTTATAAAAGGATGCAATGTTGGGCGACAGTGAATAGAATGATAACCGGAAGAGATGGATGGGCTTTGAAAAACCCTCTTGATCTCAAGTTTTTGAAGAACAAGTCATCAAAGACGTCCGATAAATTGAAAGCAATTGGATTAAAAGATATTGATGCCAAGTTGAAATCTTATTCAACACCGGATGAGTTTGCGGAGGATATGAGGTCTGTGTTCTCTCATGGATTGCTTTATCCTCAAAGGGACGTTGTTCACAAAATTGCTATGAGGCTCAGTGATGTTTTTGAGAATAAGTGGAAGTCTTTGAAGGAGGAGTGGGCACTTGAGGATAGAAGACTTAACAAGATTCATAAGAGGAAGAAGTTACTTAAGGAACAAAGCAACATGTGCTCTTTGTATCAAATAAATTAGTAGAGATAAAAGTAACATATATTGTTCTGTTCAGTTTTTCGATGAGTATCTTTATGTTTTCAATTTGTATAAAAGAAATTACTTGAGATAAAAGAAACATTTTTCTGTTCTTCTCTATGAGTGTATCTCTGTTCTCAAATCATTTAGTTTTATATAGAACTTGGTATTTTCTGCAATGATACTTAATGCTTTCACTTCTGTAACTTGTCATGATTTGTTCTGATTATTATTTTTAATACTGATATATTTCTTGTTGGCCATTAATTAAACTTGTTACTTAATGCATGCTTTCTCATATATATTTCTACTCTATTATGTACATCATTTTATTACCATTATGTTTATGTTTCTGGTCTTGGAGTGTACCTTGATAATATACTGGTGCAATTTTGCCATTAAGAGATTTTCTAAGTGGCGTATCCTTCCTTGACCTTTAGAATGGTTTATATTGGAAACATAAAGTCTTGAGAAGCTGCTAATTTTGTTGGGTGTTGGTTCATTGCTTTCTCATATTTCTACTCTATTATATTGGCATGATTTTATTTAGATTCTGTTTTGCTGTCAAGTTAAATTCTTAGCCATAATGTTGGCATTTTTTGGGGTTGGTCGTTGTAATTATATTTGGCCTCATTCTGACTTGTTTCGAAAGATTGGTAATGTAGTTGATGTGTGCTAAGGTAACTTTACTTGCTTCTTGAGCTTCTAACTAAGGTGGATCAACTTAATTTACTTGATTCTTGAAGTTGTTTCCAAGTCTATTAATACTTTCTTCGCTGTACTCCTTGTAGCAATATATACAACAACATATATATTACTTTAATATTGAAAATTTAATTGATAACCAAATCAGATTTTATCGACAAAATTAAATCTGTTGAAAATTTTCTACGGAAAAAATTTAAAAATTTCACAATTTTATGAGTTTTAGAGTTTACCAACCAATAATAAGACTGTTGGTAAAATAGTTGAAAGTAAACGGTAGATGGTAATAACAAGGTTGAAAGGGATAGAAGGGGGTGATCAATGATTGTGTCAACTTTTAACATAAGAGGTTTGGGGGGTCGAACAAAGAAAAATAAATTAAGGGAGTTGGGGAACAACAAAAGGTGGATTTCTTGGCTATTCAAGAAACAACAATGGAGGTGATTACAAGTAGCCTTTGATATGCAATATGGGGGAGTGATGATTGCGCGTGGGCATTTTTACCGTCTAAGGGTGTAACATCCCGATTTTTAGTATTAGATTTCTTTATTATTATTATTTGTTTATTATATTTATTGATTGTTTATTTTATTGAGAATTAGTGGATTAGCGGATTTTGAGTAATTGAGGGTATTTTGGTCTACGGGCTTGTAATATGTTAGAAGTTTGAATTTTAAATTTAGAGGTTAGTGGTGTAAGAGTAAAATGGGGGGTTTAAGTGAAGTAAAAGTGTAGAGAATCAATTATGAGAATGAGATGTGACTAAGCCCATTAGTGTGAGTGACTCATTCCCATTATATTTAATGAGAAGTGTGTGTTAGTGAAATTATGTCAAATCATTTTTCATAAACCTAGAAAGGAGGCTAGAGAGAGAATAGAGAAAGAAGAGGAAACTTGGAGAGAAAGAAGGGAGAAAGCTCTAGAAGAGGGATATTCAACCTAGAGAGGCTAATTTTGTGAAGAATTGAGGTAAGGGGAAAAATTATTTTCACCATATGAGTTTTATAAGCAATTGGGTAGTTTTGAGTATTTTTTATTATGCTTAATTTCATGAATTGATGACTGTTATGTGTTAATTTCGTGCTCATTTTATTGTGATTAAATTGAGTATGTCAAAATTGATGGAATCATATTGTTTGTATGTCAAAGTTCATGTTTGGTTATGATTGTTTGGTAATTGTGAATTTTGATGAAATTGATGGAGAACATGATAATTAATGATGATTATGATTAATTAAGTTGAATTTAATTATGGGTATGTGTTTTGAATTAAATCCATGAAGTTATGAGGTTAAATCCATGATTTGTGGTGTTGTTGAGTTTTTGAGTTTTTGATGAATTGAGTGAAAAACCATATGTTTTGTTGTGTAATAATTGTTCAATCAAAGTGTAATGACTATGGGTACTGTTTGTAGAACGATTTTGGGATAAATGAGATCAAAAATGGGATTTTTGGGGAATTTTGGAGGTTTTCCCGTGAGGGAAAACCCATTTTCTGGGTGACCAGAAAACATGTGCTCGCTGAGCCACCTCAGTAGCTAGCTAAGCGAGCTGTGCAGGAACAACATTTGCTGTTCTTTGCATTTTGGTCCTTTGGGGGTGTTTCCGGACATCACTGGACAATCCTTTAGTGCTGCTTTGCTGCTGTTTTGATCATTTAATGAGGAGTAATGATTGCTTGCAATGAGATGATAATAATTAGTTGTTTTTGAGACGAAATTGGTGAATTGTGAAACTTGGAAATGGACATGATTTGTTTAAATAAACTAGTGCATCAAAATGAATAACCTGTGAAATGTTTTGATTTGATAATGGTGTTTGAAACTAATGTGATGATTGGATATATGAAAACTATGTATGAAGGATGAGTATGTATAAGTATGTAAACTTGGTAAATGTGAATATGGGGAAATCTAATTGATGATATGCTTTGATGTGATGATGTGAACTTGTTAATTGATTAATGAAGTATGAATGACGATGTAATATGATAAGTGACTATGATATATGATAAGTGACGATGAATATGTATGACTATGTTGATGATGTTAGTGGTTGAGTCCTATGTATGTGCATGATGTCGAGTCGTGATAAGTTATTATGCATCCATGAAGTCAAGTAATGTGACGATGAAAAGTGACGATGAAAGTGACGATGAGATCACTCGGTAACAAATTTTCGATATCCAACCTGGTACCACAAGCATGTAGAGTCGTTTAGGCGCATTCCATAAACATGATGAGTCTTATGTGGCAATGTTTTGGTGTGAACTTGTGCATTTAAGTGATAATTGTGTAGTTGATGACTATGACGAGATGAGGTTGATATAACTTGACTTGATGATCGATTGTTGATGAGGGTATGTTATGTATGCTTGAGAATCTTGATTTGAAGTAATGATGTAACCAAGCTTGTAATTGAATGTGAATATGTTATGCATGTTAATGAGTTAAAACCATGCTTAATATGATGTATGATTATATGATGATGATGATGATGTTGTTTGCCTGAACTTACATGTGTTTATACTCCTTTATGTTGAACGTATATCTTACCCTCCAGTAACTTTTTGGTCGCCTGCATCCTTGTGGTGTAGACGTGCAGGTTGAGGCGTAGCTCCTACTTATGAGTATGCAGATGATGGCGTGATGTCTTCTCTTTTTATCTGCTTTGAGGAGTCTAGATTAGTTGCTCTGATATAGGATTTTGGGGTTGTCGTTTATTCTGTTGACTTTGATGTTATTGGATCTATATGATCAGACTGATGGTATTATTTATATGTTGAAATTATTATGTTATGATTTGAGACATGACATTATAATATGTTGATATATTATTCTATTTCCGCTGTGATCCGAATATATTTGATGAAAGTTTTATGTTGAAGATTTATATGTACGAACGGTATTATTTCAATTTGGAATAAGTCAAACTCCAAAATTATTTTTACGTATGTGGGAGAAAGATATGTGCAGGTGTGTTTAGATCATTGTTGTGTTTTTTATTTCCCTTTTCACTACCAAATAAATGTTTTTTAGGCAACATCTAAAAATAAATGAAATACTCCGTAGACACCAAAACAAAATAAAATACCGTGGAAGTAGAGAACAATAGCATATGCGAAGTAGACTGAAATTTTAGCACCCCAAAACATCGTATGTCAAATACAAATATTGATAAATAGAACAACAAAACAAAAAAAGTTCAGTGACCCACATGATCCCAAATGTGTCTCACATCGGTTTCATGATCATGAATGTGTCTTGCTTGATCTTGCATTATCAAATTCAATTCAATAAAGTTGACATTACTATATTGATATAACTTTTCTTTTGGAATCTTTGAAAGACAAGATTAAGATTAATTTCTCTAGTATGCCCATTTTCAACTAAAATAGAATTTGTTTTGTTATGAAAATTATCCCAATTTCTAACATCACCAATATTTTTAATATTATTGAGGCACATTATTAGGAACAATTGACCCAAAAAAATATCCCCAATTTCTTCGATAATAAATTTTTTGGCACATTATTAAGAACAAACAATTTTTTTATTGGGTGGGTGTATATAGAAATCTTTGTGCTATACGTGGGTATATATAGCAAATCGCGCCAAAAGGGCCTTAAACATTAACAGACTTCAGCCCAACCCTTCATCATGTCAATGTTTGGGGCCTTACGATGGACTTTGCTATATATACCCCTCATAAACCAAATATTTATATATACATCCCCCTTCTTAAAAAAAAATTGGGCCCCCTAACAACATGAGCCCTAGGCCGTCGTACCCCCGACCTATGCCTAGGGTCGGCCCTGGATACATGGAAAAAAGAGTATTGTGACAAATATTTATTCTAAATGTTACTTTGAAGTAAAGAAAATGTTGTGGAGGAGTATAGTGGAGAAACCCGGTGAAAAGAAAAAACAAAACATCCTAAAAAGTGTTGAAATCAACCTAAAAGGATAATGACACTGCAATTAGCTCATGTGTTATATTTTATAAGTCATTACTAATAATAATCTATATTGTTTTTAGGATTTAGTACAGTTGGGTGTTTAGGGTTTTGTGTAGGGTTGGGAAAACAGACCCAAGCTGCCGGTCGCCCAGTTTAACCCACTATTTTAGGTGGGTGTGGATGAGGTTTTGAACCAACTCCCTCTAGTTGGTATGCCCCGGCGTTTAGCTTGCTGAAAAAGCACGTCGTGACGGGGACGGCTAGCCCGCGGGCTCATTATAAAATATTTCTTTATTTTTATTGTACTAATAAACAATAAGTGTCTTGATTTTTAAGTTTTTCCCCCTAAAAACAATTAGATCATTCTTTAGATCTCGAAACAATTAGGCAATTGTTTCTCCCTAAAAACAATCTAAGAATCTTTCTTTTATTCATACAAGAGAATTTAAGGCACAAAACATATTGTTAGTAAAAAAAATGTTTTGTTACGTTCAATTAATAATTTATAGTTAAATAACCAGGTGTTTCATGTAAATAACTAAAAAAAAGTAGGAATCTCATTCTTTGACAGAAATTCTAAAAAAAAAAATTCAGTATAAAAGAACACAAACTGTAATAGATTTATTTTCAAGAAAAAAAAAGATGGCATGCAATTCCTATCGTAATTGCATAATTATTATTCTGGTATTTCTCTGGATGGAATATGTGATTTTTTTTTCAAGAGGACAATATTTGTTTTTTGTCACAATAATAATAATAATAATAATAATAATAATAATAATAATAATAATAATAATAATAATAATAATAATAATAATTTTTTATTTTATTTTTAAAACTTATGAGCCCAAGGAGGGCCACATCCAAAATATATTCAAAGAAAAGCGATATACAAAAAAAGAGGGGGGATTAGGCCCGAGCGTCAGGCAAGGTTAACAAAATCTATAATAAGGAAGGTCTAGCCTATTCTTGACTAAATCCTCTCTAATCACAATTGGGGGAGAAGACCACCAAGTGAAGATAGACAGGGACAAACCTAAGTTAGCTAGCTTGTTTTCACAATGATTTCCTTCCCTATAAATGTGAGATACAAAAAACTCCATTGAATTCAGCAATATCATACAATTGTTCCACCTATTCTTCAACTTAGCAGGAAATGTGTGAGGTGACTTGAGAGCCAAGGTAGCCAGCTTTGAGTCACATTCTATCCATAGTTTGTTCCATTTTTTCTCGTAAGCTATCTCAATAGCTAGGATTACTCCCATAATCTATGAACTGAGAGCATCTGAAGTGCCAAGGTTAAGAACAAAACACCCCTTGCATTCTCCATTACTGTTTCTAAATAAACCTCCACAAGAAGAGTTCCCTGGACTCCCTAATGCAGCACCATCAGTGTTACATTATGTCCAAGAGTGCATTGGAAGCTGCCATAAGACCTCAAGAATTTTGAGAGCATTAGGATGATGTGTATTGATTTTGAAGGCTTTCAAAATATTCAATCAGATATGGAAGGACCTGTAACTTCTTTTGTGAGATTTCCAGCTAGATTAACATTGGCTGAGACCACGACTATCATGGAAATTAAGTTTGGCTTGGTGTTATTAAACCTGCTAGTGTTCCTTGCTAGCCAAATTATGTTGAAAATATTCACAATTGCTGAACATAATACCAGTTTGCATTTAGGACTCCAATTTCTTAGACAGACTTCAAAAAGATTTAAGATTGAATTGAGGTTGATTGGAACATTTATAATAGATTGAAACCAATACCAAACTGAGGATTCCAGAGGGCATTGTAGAAACAAGTGATCTCTGATTCATGTTGCTTGCAACACAAGCTACACATTGAAGGCAAATTACAACCTCTTTTGACAAGATTATCATCAATGGGCATTTTCCTATGAATAAGTCTCCAAAATGTAAAGGATTTTGTTGGTGGAATTGCAAGGTTCCAAAAAAATTTTGACCAAAAGCTTTGCGTGCCTGCAGGTGTATAAAAATGATAAGCATCTTTAAGGGACATCTCACCTGGATTTGTGTGTCTCCAAAATAACTAATCTTGCTTTTGTTCCAATGGGATAGTAACAAGCTGAATATGATTTAGCAAAGCTGGAAAAATATTTTGAAGTTGTACTGGAACATTCCACTGAGAGTTAATTAACTAGGAAATCATTCACAGTTGATTGCAGGAGTTGATGGAGATAAGGAGGAATATTAAGTAAATCCACCAAAGGGATTCCACTCCAATCATGAAGCCAGAAGTTTATTGACTTTCCATCCCCTAGTAACCGAGATGTGTTGTCTTTGATTGTGCTAGCTTTATCCTTTATACTACTCCAAATTGAGGAAAGAATGTGATGTCTGATGAAGCCATTTCCACTGACTACCTTGGACTTAAGGAAAACAGCCCATTAAGAATCTGAATTCATTAACTCCCAGAATAGCTTCAAACTGGATGCTTCATTGATCTTTTGATAAGTTCCTCAAAACTAAGCCACCTTCATTAACAGGAGTACACACAGTTTTCCATGCAACAATTAATAGTTTCCTATTATTTGGGTCACCACTTCATAGGAAATTTCTCATGAATTTCTCCATTTTTTTTCAACAAGCTTGTAGGCCAAGCATAAATAGTAATGAAATAAGTCAACATACCTTGAATTACACTTTTGAGAAGTTGGAAGCAAAAGTGAGAAGAGAGGCTTTCCATGATGCAAGTTTCAGTGTAAATTTATCAGCCACAGGTTGAAAATGAATGGCTTTAGGCTTTCCTTTGAAGATGGGAACTCCAAGATAAAGAAAAGGTAAAGTGTCAATGTTGAAACCAAGGGTGTCTGCCATTACTATTAATCTAGCATGAGAAATAAATCCAGCATAGATAATTGGAGAGAGTCGTGCATATCTTGCAAAAAGAGAAGATATGACCTGAATGTTTGATGAAGTTCCTTTGCAAAATAACATGACATCATCAACATATAGAACATGAGAAGGGATATGTTGAAATATACTTCCTTTGATGAGCTTCAGCTGATCATTTCTAACTAGCAAAGAAAGGACTCTGCTAAGAACTTCTTCTACCAGACAGAAAAGAAGTGGACACAAGGGATCACCCTACACTACTAGAAAACTGTCGTTTAGAGACCGATTCAGAGACCAAAATAAATTAGTCGCAGTAGAGACCGATATAACAACCGATTATTTTAAACAATTAACCAAAATGAAGCTGGTCACTAAATCGGTCACAAAATTTTTTAGCCACCGAATTATCAGTTGCAAAAAAGAATCTAAATTTTTACTTTATTATTATTATTATCTACTAATACAAAACACAAACCCTACCGTTAGTTTCATTCATTCATCAATCAAATCAACATCCAATAGAGCAGTATAGTCTCCACTGCCTCTTTCTTTTCTCCGTCGATCACTTCCTCCTAAACGATGTCGTATCGTCCAAACGCAAACTCAAGGACCGAGGTCTGTCGCAATCGATACAAGGTCGCCGTCGATGCCGAAGAAGGCCGCCGTCGCCGTGAAGACACCATGGTTGAGATCCGTAAGAATCGTCGTGAAGAGAGTTTGCTCAAAAAGAGACGCGAAGGTCTTCAACCTCAGCAGATTCCTTCCGCTCTTCACTCTAACGTCGTTGAGAAGAAGGTTATTTCTTCAATTAATCGATTAACTTTCTTATTATTCCTAAATCACTCTGATCAAAGCTTTATTAATCGTAATCTGATTGCTTACTTGTTTAATTTGAATTAGTTTGTTGTTAATTAATTTTTTTTAGATTTGTTCGAATTAGGTTAGGGTTAAAATTTTTCTGAATTGTAGTTGCGTTTTCTATGTTGTTGTTGCAGTTAGAACATTTGCCAACTATGGTTGCTGGTGTGTGGAGTGATGATAATAACTTGCAGCTTGAATCAACGACTCAGTTTCGAAAGCTGCTATCAATTGGTTCGGAATTAGATTAGATTAATTAATTACTCTAATTTACTGTTTAGTGTTTTTTAATTGAGTTGACTATGCACTACACAAAGCTGAAAAGCCTGCGTGATGGGGGTTTAACCCCTCAGAAATGGACATAAGTCCCTGGCATATTGCTGCAAAAGTTACGGTTCTGCACATTGTAAATCCAACTCACAGTCGCAAATCCTTAATCCCTGAATCTCGCGATCACTCCAACTCACCTCGCCTCACAAACTTAAATCCCCAAATAAGAGCTCGAGTAATTTTGTTCACTAAATCAAAAATCGGCGACATGAACTCGAACGTCAACGACGACAAAGAGAGCGTAACATATCTAGATTTCGGAATTCCATGAAGAAGTCTATGGATTCATAAAAATCAGGTTTTGAATCTGTTCTGAATCCTTGAGTTGCGAAGAGAATGGGTACAAGAGATCCAACCATAAACTCTGGCTTTTGTTTCCCTCGGTGTCTCTCTCTTCTCAACCATAATTATGTGAGTCTCTCTTATTCTTTGTGTTTCTTTCTCTCTCTCAGAAGGTATTATTGTGTTGCTTATGAGGTGTTCGATAATTTGACTCAATGAATGTTGACTCTGTTTTTCAATTGTGTGCTTATTTAGGAAAGAGGTGAATGGGCTATTACTTTCTTCTTGAAGATGCCACTGCTGTCGTGAGTATCTCTCTAAAATTTTGTTCCAATTTGTGTTTTTTGACCTTAATATTGTGCTGGAGTTAATAATATTAGTGAGAATTTGGGATTGAATTTTATTAATTCTGTATGAGTTCTCTTATTCTTTTGGTGCATTTCTTTCTTTGTTTGGGATTGAGTTCTCTTTTATTAATTTTGTCTACTTAATTATCAATTACTATGAGTGATTGTCATTTGTTTGTCTTTTTTATTTTAATGTTGTATTTGAAGATTGAGAATTGAGTTGAATACATATAAATTTAGATTTTAGTGTAGTGTTTCTGTTAGCAATTTTATTAATTATGTTTTTATTTCAATTTTCATTTTTCTTTGTAGGCTTGATTTGGCTGGAACTGGTGTTGTTTCACTGTCAGCTAATCACCTTCACCATCACCATCTATGGCTGGATGAGTTTAGAAAGGAAGAGATTGGAGAAAAGTTAGTAAGATCAAGGTTATAAGTAGTTAGACCACTAACACCAAGGTCATTCGCAGGTCCATCTAACACCAAGGTGTTTGACCACTTCATCAGTATGGGATTTCCTGGTGAAGTTGTTTCAAAAGTAATTCAGGAACATGGTAAAAGCACTGCTTTACTCTATTTAAGTATAGAACACTAGATTTTGATTCCTATAACTCTCAACTAATACTGCTCTGATGAAATCCAGGTGTGGAAAATGAAGAGAAACTGCTTAATGAGATTCTCACATACTCAGTAAGTTGATATTTCCTTAAACTTTTACATTCACAGTAGGCACTTATTCCTCAACTTGAAGCCTTTGCCAGTCACAACAGCAACTTCAATAGTTGTATTTGTACCGAGACTGCTTCTTTTTAGTAGCATTTTTGTTCAAAAAAAAGTTTGCAGTTTTTAATAATTTGATATTAAATAGAAATAAAAAGGAATTCATTGATACCAAAAAAAAAAAAGCAATAACAATAAATTCATTCTTAAAACTTGGAAGAAATTAGAAAAATATACATTATTTTTTAAAAGTTATGTATCTCAACATGTTCCCTTTAATTGTTATGATTTTTCCCTATCATGAAGTGGACACCAAGTTATTGTTATAATACTTTGATGTTTTCATTGAACATTTTTGAAGAAATAACATCCACATGAGGAAAGAAAGTTATATTAAAGCTCTAGTTATTTAGAATTAAAGTTGATTCTTATTGTAAGTTATTTTTGTTGTCTTGCGATTGGGCATTGGGGATGTTTACATGACCTTTAGTGTTCATACCATTGGGCCTTGTGATAGAAATGGGCCTGCTGACCCATAACAGATGACCACACTTAAGAAGAATATGGCTAGTCCCAAGATATGGAGTGTATCGCAGAAAATGCAGTTAAGAGTGTTGGGCTGACATCTAATGAGTAAGAAGATGCATGAGGTGCGTGAAGAATGAGGTAAGGAAGTTAGTTATATAAGGAATAATGAGGAGACAAGGGAGTCATCATAGAATTCTGTTTCTCTTCTTACGGAGCCCTTTGTCTAGGCTGGTAGTGACCCTATCAGATCTTCTTTCTTTTCTGTTTCATACTTTAGAGAATGAACTCTTGGTTCATTCAGTTAAGAATTGTAGAGAGGATCTAACTTTGATTCTTAAGTTTCATTGATTGAATTAATTTCAGTGATTGAGGTTTCTTTATATAGACTCCTCAATAGGTTAGGCTATCTCTAACTGATTCTCAACTGTTCTAACTAGAAACTAACACAGATAAAGCAGTTAATTAGTTACAAGGTGGAGCTATACAATATGTCATCCCTAGACTAAGCTACTGTGCACACCACAAGCGAGGATATTCTAAGTGCAGTGTATGCCAAGACCAGTCTGCAAGCTCAACTGGATGAAGTATTACCCAGCCGAGGATATTCTAAAGCGATAGGCGCTCTGATACCATGTTCGAGAATGAACTCTTGGTTCATTCTGTTAGAAATCAGTCAGAAAATCTTTAGCTCCTTTCTTCTCCCATTTCACCTCTTTGGTTCTTTTTGACCTCTCTTTAGACTTCTTTCTGATCATGTTTTTCGCCAATGCTATTTTCATATTTACATGTCTTTATAGTATTTATTTATCTTTATATTTGCAGGTTCTTGAAAGTTCTCCTCAGCAGCAACAGCAAGCTGAACTAGATCCCACCTCATCCGAGTGTGCAGGCAGTTCGTGGGAGGATTTATCCGAAGATGATTTTTTTTTCTGACGAAGTAATCACTATGCATTATGCTTAGATATTCTGTTTTTCAGAGTTTGCTATTTGATTCATATTAACATCATGCTATTTTGTATCTTTAGTGTCATCTACTTGGGTTGTTTATAGTCTAATGGACTGGATTGTTGTTTTTTGCAGGAATTGCCAAAATTTGTTTCTAGGAATGATGAGACGTTGACGAGACTCGTGAAAATGGGATTTGAAGAGGAGGAGGCTTTAGTGGCCATAGACAGAATAGGTGCGTATTCATTCTTGTATTTGCTTAACTTTTTAATTTTGTAAAAATGTGTTAGATACTGGTTCAGATAATATTAAATACCAATGATAATTCTATGATATTTGGGAGATTATTGGATAATAATAAGGGAATGTACGTGATGTATTATTAATGATACATTCTGTGGTTATTCTGCCAACAGAGATGGTTACATTAACAAACTGATGAGAAATGAACTGTTGAAATGGCCAGCTGTAGGACCAGACAAAAAGAAAATTTCATAATCCTTAGTACTAATATAGTCTCCAACTTCTCTTTGTAGTGTCCGGAAAAAAAAGTTTATTATTTAAGATTGATCTCAAAAGTTACATATAATATTAACAAATTATTATAATATTTCACTCCAAATTGTAGATCTCTTTGTAGTGTTTGGATTCCCCCCTCCTTTTTTCTGTAATGAAACTTAAATTTGGATACCAACCAATTTTTATAATATTTCCTCTAAAATGTAAACCTCTTGTCTCTTGCACGGTTAGAGTTTGTAGAATTATCTCAACCTTTGGTTTTTTTTTCCATATATTTGACCTGTTACAACTTGGTTAAGTTTCCAAGTAAACTATGTCAACTTTTTGTAGATATATGGATTACAACAACTGAAAAGACCTTTCCAAAAGTTAGTAGTCCATCTAAATCTTATTTTTCTACTTTTAATCTTAGAACATTTCTATAATCAGTGGATGTAGATAATCTTTTCAGAAACCAACATCAACACTGTATTTTATATGGTCCGTTCACTTTTTTTACTTTTTTTTATATTTTCTCCCACTCGTGCTGCGTGCATTCACTAAGCTGCTTGTTTTGAGACGGACAATGTCTGTATGTTGTCGGCAATGTTGTGTTCCGATAGCAGCTCTCTATTTTTTTTTTTACCATGACTATCACTATTGCTTTTCAAAATACCCAATGTCATATAAGAAACGTGATTAAAAGTGCTTCACCAGATTTTGAAAGTTATCATTTTGTGAGGGAGACTATCAAAAGCAAATGACCATCATATATACAGCTATTTATTTAAAAGGATGCTTCACATATGAGTTTCATGAATGATAGATTTAAGTTATTTGACTTGCTGAAAAGATTAAATTGAAAGTTACATGACTTTTTGTATATGGCTGTGAAAGTTATCTTAATGAGTTTATTAATGGTATTTTGCCCGTTCCATTGTGAATGAGACCCCTTATGGGTGACTCGTCATGCTGCTTGAACATTTCTCAGGTTCACCCAGATGCTTTTCCAACACATAAGAGATATGATGTACTTGACATAAATACAAAGTTAGTGGCGAAGAGTTGTAATTCCTGTTATTATTATGTTTCCTTGTACTGATTTGGCTAAAAATTTAGACGTTTCTTCTTAATGTCTCACAGTCACAACACTAACATTGTATTTATGTCAACTGTTTACAAATACAATGGTGTATTTTTGAAAAACAGTGGTGTATTTTGGATCTTGATGACTGATTTGCATTATTTGGCTGGTAGTGTTGACTATACTTGTAGTTTATCAGATTGTACTGCATTGGGATATGGTTCTTGTAATGGTTTGAGTCTTCAAGGGAATGCTTCTTATGCATTTAATGTGTATTGTCAAGCGAATAATCAGAAGGATTGGGATTGAGACTTCTCTGGTTTGGCTATTTTACAGATCATGATTCTTGATCTGTTCATATTCCATCAGAAAATTCTGCTCCAGGATTTGTATATACTCGACACTGGTAAGTCCTCACTTGAATTTGTGTGAATCCATCTGATTAACACTGTTTTAATTCATCTGACTACCAATATACCTTTAAGTGTTAAGTTTTACTATTGTCACTACTAATGTACCTTTAAGTGTTAAATTTTACTAATGTTCCTTTAAGTGTTAAGTTTTACTATTGTCACTACTAATTGGTGATTTTATCACCAATTTATTTCTTTGAAGGTCATACATCTAAAGACATTCAAAACTAATACTTTTAAAATTAAACTACCGCCACCACTTAGTTCATTATAAAGTATACCATGCGTTAAACTTCGAAGCAATACCTATGTCTAAAAATATGTCCAAGCTTATTTGGAGGTTATTATCTACCAGATTGATGCATGGTTTATATTGTCTTAGCATGATGGAAAGTTTCCTTTACTGATACAATACCACTCATTTGTGATAATATTCTTTGTTGTTCATGTATTTATCTTTCTTTTGGTGCATGTTTGAATGTTTCAGGAGTCTACTGCAGAATTCGTTTTTGATGCAGGGAGCTCTTTTTGACTTTGATGTGTGATGTTGGTGAATCTTCATTGATACAAGAACATTTTTCTCTTCCATTGGTGTTTATGCCATTTTAAATGATTTTGGAATTTAGTATATTTTCTATCAAGATGTAGGCCAGTTCCATTTTGTGCTATGACATTAGGTGTTTTATATCATGCTATTTGTTTCTTCTTGGCTTTAATTTGTAACAACTATGTACTATGTGTTGATGGCACATATGTTACCTTACTTTGGTTATTAATAAATTTTTCCTTGCCTTTAAAAAAAATCAATGTTTAAGTGTTTTTGGTGTGTATGAAATATTTGAGAGATATTAAATATGATTTAAAAGGGTTTATAGTGTTTTGGACCATTAATAAAGATTTTTTTTTAAAAAAAAGTCTGCATTTAGAGACCGAATTAGTGACCTAAGTGTTCAAAACAGTCACTAAATCGGTTGTTAAATATGTTGCAAATTCGGTCACCAAAAAGCAGTTGATAACCGACTATAGAATCAGTCGCAAAATCAGTCTCTAAACGCAGTCTCAAAATCAGTCGCTGAAAATCAGTTGCTAAATCAGTCTCTAAACGCAGTCTCAAAATCAGTCGCTGAAAATCAGTCGCTATACCAGTCAGAAAGGATCAGCGACCAGCGAATTAGCAACTCTTCTTTTTGGTCACTATTTCGGTCACTAAATCTGTTAGAGACCGATTTTGTTGATGTAGCGACCGAAAATTCAGTCTTTAAATGACTTATTTCTTGTACTGCTATCTCACACCCCTTGAGCATGCAAAATAACCCTCCTGCTCACCATTCACAGATATTGTGAGTTTAGCTAAGTGGAGAATAGTTTTTATCCAATCACAAAACAAATTGCTAAAACCAAAAGCCTTTGAAACTTTAAGTAAAAAATTTCAGTCAATTGTGTCAAAAGTCTTTGCAATGTCTATCTTGATAGCAAGATTTCCTCCAAAAGACCTGTTATGCAACAAGTTAATAGCTTCTGAATTTAGACAAATGGAGTCTTTTATTTGCCTACCCTCAATGAATCCTATTTGCTCTCTAGAGATAATGTCTGGAAGGATGAGAGCTAATCTATCAGTAAGTATCTTGGAGATGATCTTGAAAGAGATGTGGCGAAAAACCATGCAAGCAACGAACAACAAACATGAAGAAACACTTCCTCCGGGATCTAAATCGATGATGTGCTCTTCATGGAGTTCGAAAAACTGAATTTTGTTGTTGACGATGAATAAAGATTGTTCCTGTTTTCGGATGAAGAACCAGGACAATCTCATCGAAATAGTATCTGTGAAGAAAACTTCTGATTTTGCGAAATGAACTCATATCGATTCTTCATTTTCTTGAACGCTTTAGAAATCACAAACGCGATGTCAAGATTCTCTGTCTTTTCTTCTTCCGATGTTGCAAACCTAGATTCGTCGTCATCGACCGATGTTGCAGCGAGAATCAATTAGAACACAAGTTAACTCCTCAATCTTGATGGAGAATACATCAAATTCAAGCTTGATTAGAGTGATTGAAACCAGATTAATGAGATTCCTTAAAATGTCAAAAATGAAATGATCGTGCAAGTCTGAGGATACCTGCAAGATTTGAGATGCAAAAGCTTCCATATCTTCATCACCATTGAATTCCTTTTCTTCTTCATTTATGAATCGAAAGCTGAAGCATTGTCATCATCATCTTCATCCCTTGGGTGTTCCTCTAATACCATCTTATGAATCATGGAATCAAAAGGATAAAGATCATAATGATCGACAAGAAAGAGAGCATAGGAGTAGTCATGAGGAAGATACCCATAAGAATTCATATAAAACCTTCGCGAAACCGAAAGACAACCCATTACGACCCTTGCAAAGTTGTCATCGAGGACGACAGAGGAGGGTTAAACGCTAAGGAGCCAGTTGTGGCAGCGCAACGCTTTGCTTGTCAACCAAAGAAGGAGAAAACGTCGGATCTGATGCAACCCCACCGACATACAACAAAAACATAGAACAACAAATCAAGCTGGATCAGACTCCATCTTGTGAACGATGTCGAAAATGACGACAATGACAAAGGCTGAGCGTCGGAGCCAGAAAGAGATGCGGCAAGGTGGAACATGGTGCAGAGAAGGCATCTCGTCGCACCACCACTGGTGAAGGCTACGTAGTGAAAGCAAAAGTTTGGATTTGAAGGTAGAGAGAAAAGGAGGCGGCGGTGGTGTTTTTTGGTAGAAGGAGGTGTTGTGTTTTTTGGAGAGAATGACGCACATTGACTATAATTTACGTTCGTTAGCGCAGTAAAAAAGTAGACAAATATAAACATGTATAAAATAAATTTTTTAATAGAAACACTACATATATAATGTTGATATTTTGAAAATAGTCATAAGTTTTTAAAATTTTATCACATCGACTTTTTCATATCTGTAATATCCTGCCTAATTCCTAAACTGACTGCAATACCCTTATCTGAGAAGCTTTGTGTTACAGGAATGGCATAATGGTAAATGTGTGCCACATGTATATATATAAAATATAAATACATGTTTCCCTTCCTTCCTTTCATTTTTCTCTCTTTCCCTAAAACACTCAACATGTACTCCTCCCTCCTTCTTCTTTTCTGTCGTGCCCTTCCATCCCTTCTCCCATTTAACTCACTTCTATTTTCTCCCCCCAAAATCACATGCAATCATCTTTTCATAATCCTCATGTGATTTAGCATATATTTCAAGCACTAGATTCTCCTCCTCTTTCCTTTCTCAGCCAAACCTCTCTCTTTATTCACTCACCTTGAGTTTTTGCAAGAACTTCAGGTGGTTATGATTCTGCATGTGTAAACCAGCTGCTGATTGTGGTTCCTGTTGATGTTAGAAGCACGGGAAAGGGTTTTGTTTGAGGAAAGAAACTTGGAGTTTGGTTTTTGCGTTAAGTTTTTACAAGGTAATGAAAAAAATAAGATGTTTTGAGAAGTTAATTTGTGGCTTAATGTTGTTTATGCTGGTGCTGGAACTGGTTGCGAGGTTAAGCAGTTTATGGCTAGGTTTTATGACATTTTGGGTCAAAATTCGTATGGTATATGTCTGGTATTTTCGTCGTAGATGTTGTTGTGTAGCTCAAAATTGGGTAATTGTTGGATTTTTGAAATCTACATTTCATTCCCTTCAATTTGGATATAAGTTTCATATGATTCGAATTAGAAACAAACTTAGAAAACGTGTTCGAAGATTGGATGTTGCTGCTGGGTTTTCTGCAGAAATCTGGGTTTGACTACGAAGGCTTGCTAAGCGAGCATGAAGCCTCGCCAAGCGAGGTAACACAGAAAAGAAGTGGATTTTTAGATTATACACGCAATTCCCTTCAGTTTGGATATAAATTTCGTATGGTACGGATCGGGAACGAGCACAGAAAACAAGTTGAAAGTTGGGAAAATCCTGCTGAAAACTGTCTACAGGTTTTGGCGTAGTTTTGCGGAATAAGCTGAATTGTGAGTTTTAAGTGGGTGGAATGACTCCAAAACTGAATACATGTACTTGATAGACTTGGTAAGAGTATGGGTTGAAGTTTGGATCGAAACTGGAACCTGCAGAAGCAATAAGCTATGGATAAGCTATTTTGGAAAAAATGTTTATGGAGCAGGGCAAGAGATGTGTTGATGCTTGAGCGAATTGAAGTGGCCATAAGTGTTAAGGTGAGTTCCTTTTAGTTAGATTTTCCCCCTTTGGGCTGAATAAGATAATCTAAAACAAGTGATTATGAATTTTAGCTTAATTCCCTTTTGAAGATGCATGTTACTCAATTCTTGTTAATCCTTGATTCTAATATGATACTATGGTTTTAATTGAGTCATTGGTATGTTACAATTACTACTGGACAACTTGAGTATCAAGATTTTGAACATAAACACGTTTTCTGCAGTTCTGGGCCACTGCTACGGTCGCTGAGCGAGCAGAAGTTCGCTCACCAAACGAGCAGAGCATTTACTACTTGCCAGACTTCGCTCAGCGAAGTCAAGATTCGCCCAGCGAAACTTCAAGCCCAATTCTGGGTAGTTGCTCGCTAAGCGAAGTTCTTGGTCGCTGAGCGAAGTTGCCCAGATGCTCGCTATGCGAAGTTGTCCAGAAACTGATTTTCTTAAAAATGCTTGTACAGTACCAATGGACCATGCTATATTTTTAAACACATTGTTTAAGGTAGAATCAAGGGTTAATGTCAATTGAACACTGTGCATCATCTATGAGAGATGGGTAATTCTATGTATAATAAGTACTGACTAAGGGTTTAGAAACTAGACAATTCTAGTCAAGTAATAGCAGATTATTATGAATACTGAATATGATAAGGATATGATCAGACATAACAGATGTTACAAGAATCATATTACAGAAATTATAAAGAGATATGTATGTGTACATACATATATATATATATACATATATATATATATATATATATATATATATATATATATGTTGACGAGTTGTGGCTCAGGTATGCTCCGGATTTATTCTGGATAGGTCAGCCCGCCAGGGAACCTTCACGACGACTCACACACACACACACACACACACATATATATGTTAAGACAGCTAAGTCGTGGCTTCAGATAAACACCTCCGCTAGTTGAGGTTGGGATATGTTCCGACAGGTTGTCCCACTTCCGTTAGTTGAAGTGGGATATGTTCCGACTAGATGGCCCACACGGTGTTAGCCTACTATAGGAATTTCATCGGTATGATAGGGGGATGTATTCCGGGGTTACTCCACTCGGGGTGTGTTCCGTAAAATGAACCAAGATAAGTAATTGTATGTTCAACGCTAACTCGCTAACTTAATAACGAAATATGAATACATGAAGTACGGAGATATGAACATGGTAAGACTTTATAGACATCAGATAGCGATCCTAGTTTTCCCCTGATCGCTAAATTATGCAGAACAGTAAACCCCCTTCATAGGGTCAATTAGAGACAGTCGGCGATCCTAGAATCCCTGTGATCGCCTACAACTTAGGATAAGTGGAACTCACTGAGACTCCCGTCTCACCCCAATCCCTTTAATTTAGTTTCAGGTAAGCAGGTTGTTCGCAGGCAAAAGGATTCGTGTCGGAGATCAGTAGAAGGAAATCGGATGATTCACCTTTATGTACATGATTCGTACCAGTCTCAGATATTTTATACGGAGTCTGTGCTGTGCCAGAGATGTATATATATTAGATGTCATAATTTATTGGATGTACGAACTTGTATTATAAATGTATTCATTCGAGAAAAAAATTCTGCTGTAATTTTAAAGTATCCAGTATCAAGTTTAATACACATGCTACATATTCTAGACAGTTTAGTATGAGTGTTACAATATCGGTACAAAAAAAAAAATCTTTCGCAGATATAAGCACATAAAATCTGCAACAAACGTGGTCCAAATATTTAACGGTGTTTTGCATATAAAATAACAAAATATTTATTAGAAACACTACATAATGTTGATATTTTGATAATAGTCATGAATTTTTAAAATTTTATTATATCGATTGTCTTATATTAGTACCTTTTTTTTTTGAAGAATTCTTATATTACTACATAAAAATTTGCTTTCAGAGATATAAGTAAATAAAATTCGCAACAGACGCGGTGCAAATATCTAACATATTTATGTATATAAAAAAAGTTTAATAGAAAGATTGCATTAATGTTGATAATTTTTATTTAGTATCTTTCAACATTCAACAATATTACCGATGCAATTATTTTTTTATGTAATTACCGTAATGTTACGCGACCGCGTGAGTGCACAAGTCTTTTACTACTTATTTATATATTTATTTATAAATATATCTTTACATTTTTGCATAACAATCATATTTTTATTTTTTTTCTGAAGCAAATTAAGCTCACTTGGCTAATGAGTTCCACTAAAGGTCGAATCGATAGGGAAAACCGGAGTTCGATATTTTGGTGAAACAATTCTTAGCAATGTTTTACATAAATATTACTTGTTGGATTGTTACCCTGCATCAACTATTTATTGCTTGAGGAGTAGTTTTAGTTAGGGTTCAACGTCGACTGCACTAACTCACTCATGAATCATCAATCTCCTACCACCAAAATCACGGCGGAGTCGCCAGCCATCCTCCCGGAAAAACTTCTTATGGAAGTGCTTTCCTACCTTCCTGTGAAAACTCTAGTTCGATTTATGTGTGCTAGTCATTCATGGAAAGAACTCATCTCCACTCCTTCCTTTGTTAACTTGCACGTTAAGCGAATAACAGTTAGGTCATGGGACATAATAGCATAAGGCGCCTTTATATTTAGTTCCTTTTGCGGCCTGTTCGTCTTGTGCAAGTTTCACGTCAATAATATTTGCTTATTAAGTTTTGGGGATAATGTTTTGAAGTTTCCCTTTTGTTTTCTATTCAATATTCTATAGTTTAAGAACTATGGTTTGTATTTTGAGTAACAATCTAACTTGGTTGATCGACTATAATGTATATCATGGGTAATAATATTAACTGGTTGATCCTTTACAATAACTGAGTTTTGAATGATCAATTTGTGATTATCTATTGAACTCTTGTGTTGATGGATTGACTTTGTTTTTCTTATAGAAAATGATCTTGTTATATGGTAGCTTCAAATCTAGAGTTCCAGAGTTTTGGCATAGTTTGTTTAAATTATTTATCAAAGTAATCTTTCTATTATATATTTTTTTTGTTAACCCTTTGATTTCTACGTGAATGGATCCTGGTAATTCGGAGTTGAGTTAGGAGGTAAGTAAGGTCTAACGAAAAATTATTTCATCTAATAATCAAACTTGGTTCTCCCAAGTGATTTGTTCTTTGTTGGAATTCACTAACCACTTGAGTCTGATCACTGTTTTCTATTATACATTCTAATGTTGTTTGGGACTTTTGAAAATATCATCCCATGGATTGTTGCCTTTTTTGTCTTTCTTGAAATATATTTTAATTTAATTGACAAACAATCACGAGAGAGGCTTATAATTCTCTATAATTGGAGAGATAATAGAATAGAATAGACTAGACTTAACACTAATATAATGTGGTTCCAAACATGTGTAGGGATATAATTCACTGAAGCGGTACGACTATGAAGATCTTGGGTGCTATGCTTTAGTTGTGAGCAAGGCAATTCTTCAAGATGACGGAAGGCCGGCATTATCGGGGTTGAAAAAAGTATGGCTCAACTTGTGATATTACGTCAAAAGCCAAAGGTAATTGGAGGCAAATGGATCTTTAGGAGGGCGAAAATGATCATTATGGGGGAGGAAGATGTTATGGTGAAACTTGTGAGATTAACACCTAAAATATCAAGGGTAATTGGAGGCAAGGAGATGTTCCAGAAGACGGAAGACGTTTCATGGGTTGAAGAGATTATGGTGAAGCTCGTGGAACTACCTAAAAATCCTAGTGTAGTTGGATGATGCAAGGATCTTCAAGAGGACAAAAGGTATTCCGAGGGTGGAAGAGGTAAAGGTGAAAACTTGTGAGACTATAGAGTGCAGTTGGATGCAAGGAGAGAATCAAACTTTAAAACTTGTATAGGACTGTCGAGGGTGCTTAGATGCAAGTGGAGGTCGGTGTGTAGATCAATGTTCAAGTGACTATTTGGACTTGATTGATTTTATCTTGAGGAGTAGTTTAAGGCGAAGTTAAGGTGCACAATGGTTTATTGGTAACTTTGAGTCCCGACTTCACTACAACATTATTGGTGTGACTTTGAGTCCCAACCTAACAATTTCGACAATTTTGTCAGTCGAGCTAGGGTTGGTGGACAAAATTTTGATATTTTATTTCTCAATTTTTCTTTTTGATATTTTATATTCTGTATTTAAATGGTTAAAAACAAAATTTTACATTGAATGAGGTAAAAAAATTCTGCAATTAATTTTCAAAGAATTTTAGTGTATTATATTTCTGCTATATTTTTTTATCAAAGAATTTTTAAAGAAAGCTTCAAATGAAAAATATTAACACACTTAAATTTGCCATTAAAAAAAATCAGTAGTTAAAAACTTATTGAAACTGTGTTTCTTTCTAGCTACATAGCATGTTGTTGCTAATTAGTGTTCTCCCAAACTCCCCAGCTAGTTGCCACTTGCATCACAATCGTATTAGTCCTAGACCAGAAAAATAAATATAATGGTAAAAATCTAAACAGAATATTAATTCACCCTGTCATCGTGACTCCCTTACAAACAACCTACCATTGTGCATCTTCTGTCCTAAGAAACGATGGATAAATCTTGTTCATAGCATTATTATCATGAATTAGGTAAATAATTTCATTTATCCTCTTCTGACACTACTAAAGTGTTAGGATCCCCTATGTTGTTAACTTATTTCATCAATTAAATGATTTTGGAAGTCACTATCTAAAATGTAAGCAACGAGTTTAATTAATGGCCAACAAAAAAATAATAATGAGACCAAATTTAGATAACATGACAGAATTGAAAGCATGAAGTATAATTACTGAAAATATCAAGTTCTAGCTAAAACTAAATGACAATACACATAGAGATATACTCATAGAAAAACTGAATAGAATAATGTTGATTTTATCTCTACTAATTTATTTGATACAAAGAAAACATGTTGCTTTGCTTCTTAAGTATCTTGCTCAAACTATGATCTTGCCCTCTATCACATGATTTCTGATACACAATCTTCTTCCTCTTATGAATCTTGTTGAGTCCTCTATCCTCAAGTGCCCATTCCTCTTTCAAAGACTTCCACTTGTTCTCAAAGATATCACTAAGCCTCATAGAAATTTTGTGAACAACGTCGCTATGAGGATAAAGCAATCCATGAGAGAACACAGACCTCATATCCTCCGCAAACTCATCCGGTGTTGAATAAAATTTCAACTTGGCATCAATATCTTTTAATCCAATTGCCTTCAATTTATCGGACGTCTTTGATGACTTGTTCTTCAAAAACTTGAGATCAAGAGGGTTTTTCAAAGCCCATCCATCTCTTCCGGTTATCATTCTGTTCCCTATCACCCAACATTGTAACCTTTTATAACGCTCAATTGGGTTTTTCTTCTCTTTATTAACTCCTCAACATTTTACGGAATGAGCCGAGTGGAGTAACCCCAGACACAGTCCTCTCATAACCGGTGAAAATTCCTATTTGAGGCTAACACTGGACTCCTCTTGCCGCCGTGTAGATTTTCCTTTCGGAGCCTGATGGACACGATTTTTCTGCATATGTGTGGATTTCCAACCTAGGGAAGATCCCATCCAGAATAATTTGGAGCCTGATGGACACATCATAATATTATTATATTTATCTGTAATTTAAATCTGATACATTGTTCTAATCTCATGCTTATCTAATGCATTCTTCAGGGTGGATAATCAACTGATCATAACCTATATACTTAGGTTCTATACATATCGTCCTCATATGCCACTCACTTAGAAGTTAATAGTCATTCACATATCATAATATTCTTAACATAATCCATCTCCCAAGGTTAATGCGTGTAACCATTTATGTTAATCCTTGATTCCGTTTATTTAAAGCTTATTTCAAACCATTAAATGTCCATTGGTAAGGTACACATGAGTTTTAAAAGATTGAATTCTGGACACGCTCGTTCAGCCACAAGAGTCTCGCTCAACGAAGCAACAACCCAAAACTAGGTTGAGAAGCTCGCTCAGCGAGCTCCTACTTCGCTTAGCGAAGCCAGGTAGTAGCAATGCTCTGCCATCTCTCTCAACGAGTTCATGCTCGCTCAACGAGCTTGACAGAACAGCCAAACCTACAAAAAACGTGTTTTTAATCCAAATTTATATACCCAGCTGTCCAGAATCATATGTAACATACCAATCACACAACAATCATGTAATAGGTCAAGGAATCAAGTTTTAACATGATTTAGAAGCATGCAATAACACATAGGGGGAAAAAGCTATTTTTCATAATCACTTATACAAAGTTTTCTCTCTCAACCTTGACCCAGGGTAAATCTAACTAAAAAGAAATCTCACCTTGAATTCTGCACCAGCTTAAGCATCAATACTTCTACTACTCTTCATTCCTCTGATTCAGCCCTTGCACACATACACTAGCTTGAAATTAAACACTAGCTTGAAGTCTCTTTGATCATTCCATTTCTATTCCCATAATTCTAGCTAAAGCTTCCCAATAATTATGTGCCCAATTTCAGTTCCAGTTCTTTATTCAATTGCTTGCCTCTACACACCATAACAAATCATAACCAAAGGTTTAAACACACATGCCGCCACCATGTGAGCTTATGCTTGCAAATCTTCCAAGTAATCAAAGGAAAGGATGGGCTCGGCCAAGCAAGGAAATGGGGAACAACTTGCTACTTGATTTCTAATGTTACAAGGATCAAGAATTCAAGCTTGCATGTTGATTTCTAGAGGTTTAGGAATGAGATGATGATTTGGTGTAGGAGGGGTAGAGGGCCGAGTGGGAAGAAGAGAGAAGGAGGGAAAAATATGTTTTTAGAGAGAGAGAGAGAGAGAGAGAGAGAGAAGTGAGGAGAAGAATGAGGGAAAATGAGGGTTTTGGTCCTTTTATAGCTTCAAGTTCAAATTACCATTCTGCCCTTTTCTTAACAATTATCTCAAGGACATTAATTGGTATGCATACTGACAGGGTTTTAAGCGGGATATTACAATGTGATTTTTGTAAGGAATATATTCTTGATTGACAAGTTTTGGAAAGTTTCCTTATGCTCCATACCTAATTTCAAGGTCGTCCCCGACAATTCGGAGGCCCCGTTATAATCTCTACAGTTTTTCATTTAAAAAAAATTGAAAAAAATTCAGTGGTTGTCTATTGGCAATGCATAATTACCCAAACATCAATTGTAGTTAAATATATGAGCAATGGTTCAAACATGACTTTTACCTACGGACGAATAGACATTTATCTATTGACAATGCATAATTGACAGCAAAATTGTTGTCTTCCTGACTTTTAACTACAAAAAAATGATATTTAGTGTCAGATTATGACGTAGGTGCAAGTTTTTTTTTTTTTTCCAAAGTTAGAGGCCTTGTGCTAAGAGCCTTTTGCACTTTCACAAGGCCCCTCTAATCTAATTTTTTTTTTTTAAGTTTATAATTTAAGATGACGTGTCAATGTAATAAAGATATTATTTGATGCTAGTGTATATGAGTTTCCTTATTCTAATATAAAAATTAAACTTTTCTAATTAAGGAGCTATTTTGCTCTATGGGTTGATAACCTCCAATTCTATGCCGTGCGTTACACGTCACAAAGGAAAATAGTTTTAACTCGTAATGCTTTGTCATGATGACATATATAACTTGAATTGAATAGAGCCTGAAGTGAATAATTGGTTTGTAAACTCTAAAACTAATAAAATTGTGAAACTTTTTAGTTTTTTCTTTAGAAAATTTTCAAAAGATTTAATTTGCTCCCTAAAATCTCAATTAACTTTTCAATATCAAAGTAATTTATATCTTGTATAAATTGCTACAAGGAGTACAGTGAAGGAAGTATAAATAAGCTTGGAAACAAGTTTATAAGAAACAAGTATATTATCTAGGTACGCTCCAAGACTATAAACATAAAACATTAAGTATGATAATGGTAAAAATCATAACAAAATCATAATTAGGCAACAAGTTTAATTAATGAGAACAAATTAAGAAAACTTGCAGAATTGAAAGCATTAAGTATCATTGCTGAAAATACCAAATTCTATATAAAACTAAATGATTTGAGAACAGAGATATACTCAGAAAAAAACTGAACATGAAAATGCTTCTTTTATTTCAAGTAATTTCATTGATACAAATTGAGAAATGAGAACATAGAGATACTCAGAGAAATACTAAACAGAACAATGTTGCTTTTATCTCTAGTAATTTATTTGATACAAAGCAAACATGTTGCTTTGATCATGAAGTATCTTGCTCAAGTGCCCATCATGAATCTTCTTCCTCTTATGAATCTTGTTGAGTCCTTTATCCTCAAGTGCCCATTCCCCTTTCAAAGACTTCCACTTGTTCTCAAAAATATCACTAAGCCTCGTAGAAATTTTGTGAACAACGTCGCTTTGAGGATAAAGCAATCCATGAGAGAACACAGACCTCATGTCCTCCGCAAACTCATCCGGCGTTGAATAAAATTTCAACTTGGCATCAATATCTTTTAATCCAATTGCTTTCAATTTATCGGACGTCTTCGATGACTTGTTCTTCAAAAACTTGAGATCAAGAGGGTTTTTCAAAGCCCGTCCATCTCTTCCGGTTATCATTCTGTTCACTGTCGCCCAACATTGCAGCCTTTTATAACGCTCCATTGGGTTTTTCTTCTCTTTATTTATCATCAACTCCGCACCATCGCAATTCTTTTTTAAGCCATATTTTTCAGTCCTTGGGTGATCTTTAATAGAAGAAGGGGTACTTGATTCATTACCCAAATTCTCGTTCATGGTCTTGCAGCCAACATCATCCTTTGATTCTTTTGGAAAAATCTTTAAGTTTTCTTTTCCAAAAGATCTTTTTGAGTTTGAAAAATCAGCGGTAGAAACATTTGTTGTTGTTGTTGTGTTGGAAAGCTCCTTTTTGTTGTTTCGGTTGGTATCAACAAGGTTGTTCGTCTTATGTTGAGACAAAGTTATTGTTGAATTAAGCCAATAGCCAGTGACAATTGGCTTTGCATGATCTTCCATCTTTCTCCTCTTGTTAGCCGATCCTTGAGAATGATCATCCACAGAATCATCAATGAGTGAACTAGCATGCTTTTTAGGATAAGAAATCTTTATAATAAGACGTTTACGAGGTTCACTAGTAATCAATGAAGAACTCATGATTTTCTGCTTAGGGGAACGGAAGTTATAGCAAAGTTGAAATATGATGTTACTTTGAATTAGGTTTAGGTTATGGGAATGTGTTGTGTGTGTTTTATATATATATATATATATATATATATATATATATATATATATATATATATATATGATCGGATCAAATCTTTAAAACTAAATCTTTTGAATAAATCATATAACTAACTAACATGATATATACGAGTTATTTTCTTTCCAAATCTATTATCTAATATCAAACTTAATAACTACCAAAAATACAATCTTACGCCATTCTAATTATTTGACACGTCATCAAAATTATATTTTGTGACTTTTATTTTAAGATCCCCCTATTATTTCTCCAACTGATAATTAAAACAAACTAAAACAAATTCTTGAGTAAATTAAAACAAACATGCTCACAATTAAAACAAACAAATTTTCCTATAATAACTCACAAACAAATTTTCCCATAATAAACTCACTTTTCACTTCTAAATATCTAGAGTCAATCCTAAAAAAAACTCTAGAGTAACACTCATACTACATTATCTAGAATATTTAGCATGCGTATTAAACTTGATACTACATACATTAAAATTTTCAATATTAACAAGATTCTTCTGAATGAAATTCAAATCTACTTGTCTCATACATCTGATAAAGTATCACTAACGTTTACATACAAAAGTCACATTTTATACAAACGCACCACTGGCATGTATATCTATATCAGCTGACAACATCCTGTACTGGTACATGACGAGCAATATACTCCACTTAGCTTCTTCCTGCTAAACTTCATCACGAACCACTTGCTTACCTGAAACTAAATTAAAGGGATTGGGGTGAGACGGGCATCTCGGTGAGCTCCACCTACCCTAAGCTGCAGGCGATCTTGTGGATTCTAGGATCGCTGCGAGTCTCTACATGACCCTGAAAAGGGGTTTACTGTTCTGCATAAATTAGCGATCAAGGGAAAACTAGGATCGCTATCTGATGTCTATAAAGTCTTACCATATACATATTTTTATAATTCGTGTATTCATATTTCATATTGTCTTCATCTTTAAGTTAGAAGGTTAGCGTGTAACACAAAATTATTATATGAGTTCATTTTACGGAATGCATCCGAGTGGAGTAACTCCAGAGTACATCCCCCTTATAACCGGTGAAAACTCCTATCTGAGGCTATTCACCGGACTCCTCTTGTCCTCGTGCGGGTCACCCTTGCGGAATGCCTCGTCCCACTGGCGTGAACAACAAGGAGACACGACTTAACTGATATATTAATTAATTCTGATCTGTTGCGTGAACTTCTTGTGCCCCACTGGCGTGAACATCCAAAGGCACGTCATAGCATAGTCTTATCTTTACGTGTGTGTGTGTGTGTGTGTCTATATATATGTATATATATATATATATATATATATGAGTCGTCATGAAGGTTCCCAAGCGGGCTAACCTATCCAGAATAAATTTGGAGCGTACCTGAGCCACAACTTGTCAACATTTATATACACATTTGTCTGTATAATTTTGTAGTATAATTCTGTTATAACTGTTCTGTCTGATTCTGGTCAGAGTTGTCTAGGAACTAGACCCGTACATAATAATAATTAATAAAGCAATGGTAAACCCTCCTCTATGTATGTTAATGCTCGCATCCAACGTATGAATCCTTGTTTCAACTTAGAAACTCATTTTTTAAATAGTAAACACCCATGTGTGTATGACACATGAGGTTTTTAGAAAAGGTAGAAATCTGGACTACTTCGCTTGGCGAAGCAAGTTCTTGCTTGGCGAAGACTCGCTTAGCGAACTTGAACTTCGCTCAGGCGAAGTTAGGCAGTAGCGAAATGCTCTGCTTCTCCTCCCGGCGAGCTCTCGCTCGCTTAGCGAGCGTAGCAGAACATCAACTTCTACAAAACGTGTTTTCCTGCAAAAATGAGGCTTTAAGTTCCAGTTTTCATATACATCACACCCAGGTCATGTCAATTACATAAAACAGGTAAAAATCCCAAGGATTACTAATTGAAGCTTGCATCAACAAAAGGGTAAAATTAACATTTCTAAGAATCTACTCAAATTGTCTCACTCAAAGCCCAAACCCAGGGAATCTAACATCTAAAGGAACTCACCTTGACTTTCTGAACTCTTCTAAAAAACTCAGCAACAACTTATAGCTTCTGTCATATCAACCTGTTGGAGTAAGCCCTAATAGCCAATCTATTTTGATTGGATTTGGCTTTGTATCATGACTTTGATATATATTTATGAGTATATATATAAGGCATTTATTTATTCTTTTAGTTTCAAAATAATAAATTCCCTAGAATAATTAGTCCATTTAATGGAGCATTAAGTGTGACTTAATCGTGAGACCCATTAAACGAAAGGACATTATTCTGTCAAGCTTTATTGTGAAATGGGATAACATTAAAGCATAGAGACTATTATGTGGGTAGACTGATGATCACATCTCACGGATCACAGATAAAGAGTTATCAAGTCTTCACATAGGTGTAAATATTAGGAGTAATATTTATACTGGATTGACCCACCGTGAGAATACTACATAGTAAAAGTTATGAAAAGTGTCATAAGATATTCTCATAGTGATAATGGTGTACTCCACCCTTTGACCTAAAACCACTATGTACCATAGATGTAGGATTCGAGTGCTTTATGATCATTCAAACGTTGTCTGTAATAGGATGACTATAAAGTTGGTTGATGGGTACTCCATGAATCATGCTAAGGGACATGAGTGACCTAGATGAAATTTGCCCCTCCTACATAACAGGAGAAATGTCTATGGGCCCAATATTGAACTAGACAAGGATGACACGGTCTATGCCTTGTGTTCAATATAGACATGAGGGCAAAAGGGTAATTATACACATGATCATTATCGCAGAAAGGTTTCGTCATATCATATGACATTCTTGTCACTTGGGTAGCAGTGATGTGTTGCTAGATACCGCTCACTGTTTATAATATTAAATATGTGATTTAATATTATTGCCAACGTTACGGAAACCTATAGGGGTTAAACACAAAGAACAGATAGATGAGAGAAATAAATAAGTAAGACTTATTTATAAAATAATAAATAGGACTTATTAGAAATTAAATAATTAAGTATGACTTATTATTTAATTAATGAAAAATAGAGAAACGCTGTCCACCGTAAGGTACGGTGTGTTTCCCTTGTGCGGAAACATTACATACTTTTTGAAACGCTTAAACTAATTCATAAAAGTTGTGAAACCCTAGCCGCCACTCTCTAAACCCTCTATTTTCTCTGAATCTCCGTTGGAATTGGCTAGCACCGGTCATCGGAGAAGTTCTGTTCGTGTGACTAATAGAGGCATCGCTAGGTTGCTTTGCTCGTGATCAGAAACAATTATGCTACAAAGGTTCTACTCTTCAATAGGTAAACACATAATCATTAAAGTGTTTAAGTATGTGTTCTGTATGATTTGTGATTAATGATTTAATCAATATCTGTTTCAATGGGATTTGTTCCGCTAAGAGGATTAAAATTAAGAGGATTAAAATTTTGAAAAACCTCTCTTGAAATCCCTTCAGTGGTATCAGAGTCTGGTTGTTCTGATTAAATCATTACATTTGAATCAATTTGACCTAGACCGCTTGGTTTTAAATTGAATTCGAGAGAATTGACGTTGGCATATCCTTTGATTTGAATATGTGATTCAATTTATTATCGGTCGAGTACAGATAGTCTACGATATATTAAAATTGATTGTGTTTTCGAAACGGTTTTGAAAACTGAATATGTGAGTCAAATCGTTTGACACAATTTTAATATATTATGATTTGATCTGGAATTGGTAATTTTATTTTAAAGGATATGAAAATGCGTTTTTAAAATTTGGATTCAATTGCGTCTGTTGATACATATCAGGCTAATTTGGATTCAATTAAAATATGAAACCAAGGATAAGCAATATATATCAGGCTAAACTGAAACCGAAATAGGCCACCTATTTTCCTTGTTAGTCATATGTGAATAAAATTGAGAACCTATAAGGATATTTTTCGCTACATGTGATGTACTATGCGTTTTGCTCAAATGTTACATGTGTTGTGGCATACCTTTAGGATATTTGATTTAATTATGATTTTATTGTACAATAGAATATCTCCTAATAACTTGCCATTAAGAGCCACAAGTAACGAAGCTAGTCGTATAAAATTTGAAAAGAGATTAATTAAAATTGATTGATCAATATCATATATGTGATATATGATTCTGATACGACATCTATATATGTGATATATTGATTGTATCATTCGTTCAATAGGTTTTATATAATTGATTGTGAATTTGTAGATAATTCGTGAGATTGAGCTTCGATATCCGATTCTGGTGAAGTATCAAAGATCCGGTTGTCCATACTGAACAAACAATTGTTAAAACTATTGATGTTTGATCGATGTATTAGGTTACCTAACTATACAAGAGTTGTATTATTATGGTTGTATCATTCGATCAATTGTTTTCAAAAGATTGATGTGAATTTGAACAATTCGTGAGATTGAGCTTCGATATCCGAATCTGGTGAAGCATCAAAGATCTGATTGTTCATGCTAAACAAACAATCCTTGAAACAATTGATGTAGTGCGATTTGCATAGTGTGATCAATCATAATATTTAATTAATCTATTCAATTGAAGAAAGGTAGTAAATTTAAAAGATATGATTTTGAAAGGGATTCAATATCGGATATGATCTTTTGAATTTGGTAATTAAAGATTTTCATATATATCTTTAACTTAAATTTATTTACAATTCAAAAGGATCATAATTTTGAAAGAGTTTCAATATCCGATATGATCTTTTGAATTCGGTAGTAAAATATTTGCAACACCATAATTTGTTTTGGAAACAGATTGATTGCCTAAATAAAGCAAATTTAATTATAATAACTATTGAGTGTCAATATTACTATAATTAAATAAATAAAAATTCTACCTTTTTGCATTGTTTTTCAAAAGGTTGTTTGAAATGGTAGTAAACGATCCTTATTTGATAGTAAATTTAAAATATCATGATTTGAAATAGTTTCAATGTCATATATGATTTTTGAATTTATTTAAAAGATTTGCACGATTTTAACATAATTTGTTTCTAATTTAAAAGAATCATGATATTGAAAGAGTTTCAATATCGGATATGATATTTTAGATTTGGTCCTAAAATTTGCATATTTTAATTTTATTGATGACCTGGTTGACTCTAAAATTGTTTAATGATAATAATAAATAGTTATTATTATTTATCGTTTAAGGTATATGGTTATGACCTTAGTTTACTTTGGCGCTTATTCATTTAAATTAAATATGACCTGCGTGTCATAGTTTATTTTATTTAAATACGGCCTGCGTGTCGTGATTTATTTTATTTAAATACGACTTGCGTGTCGTGTCATTTATTTACTTCATTTAAAGATTTAAATAATGTATTTGCTGAAGTTGAAGAGAAGACAACGCCAAAAGATGATTCCGATGGAGAAACTTTTGAAGCTTGCTCGTGGGTCAAAGAATTGTAATAAAGTAGTTTATTTAATTCTTACGCGTTAGGAGGTCATAACCATACTACCAGATTTATTTTATGTATGTGATGCATGAAATGTATGTTTAGTTAGCGCATGTATGAGATGTATGCTTAACATGTTTTAGATGTATGTTAGCATGTATGTTTTAAATGTTTTATATACTTGCTATATATGAGCATGAATGTCATGCATATCTAGAGACATGTGTATGAGATACACATGTTGATGAGATCGAACTTAATAAAAATCCTTCAAATAGAATATTAAGTTAATTGCTTTCCAAAGGATAACACCCTTCAAGACTAGTCTCGAATAGTGTGGGTTTGCCCTAGCGAAGTGCACTTTCTATACTAGTAAATTGCGGTGAGGTAATTCCATTTACCCGACTGTTATTATTTGGGTCTAACTTAACTAAATTATTTTAATAAGATTAAAATATATTTAGAAGCAATGTTTGGGAACATATATATGATAGACTAAAGTAAGGAGTTACTCAACCAAAGGGTTTGAAAGTTGTATGAGATACAATTGAAAGGAGTTCCTACCTAAATAGCTAAGTTTTGGGGATCAGCCCTCGCTGACTCAAAACGAAGTGAAATATGGATTTCAACCCACTAGAAAATCTTCCAATGAGATTTTCCGAATCAAATGTTGAAGGTCATTTGTTTTGAGTAAAATAGTGGGAGCATATTAATTAAAGACCTAATTAAATATGTTTTAAATCATGATACATTTATTTTATTTATTTTCTGTATTTAGAATTTCTTTGGCATATGCATTTTATTATACTGTTAAATGTTCATATAAAGAACAAAATTTTCAGAAAGGAGTTTCTGAATTGCTACAAGAATTGAGAATTGTTCTCAAGTACAAGAAAAACTGTTAATGTTTTGAAAAGAGTCAAAATATAATAAAGAGGTAAGACTTCTTCTTTGCCCATATAGTTATAGAAAGTTAAATTTTTACCTCTGCATCATAAGTATATGATACTTGATGATTGATCACATATTTGTTGAAATATAGAGTTTTTAAAGAAGCAGGACATTAACTATAAGTGAAGTCTACCTACGTCTAGAATGGAACAAATTGTTTCATTGACATAGGAGCTAATAGTTAGACTCAAATTTAACTTGATATGGAACCAAATAATTGTTATTAAATTCCATATAAAATAGAAGCATTAAATCCTAAATCTTGTATTGACAAGATAAAGATTGTGTAGTTAAATAAAAGACAAATGTTGTCCTTCTATCCAAATAATGTTTTCTATACAAGTGTGGTAATCAAGCAATGGACTTGAGATCCATGACCTTGATAAGCTGGTCTATAACATATGAGAAAAATGATCAAATGAGATTTGAACCTTTTGTATATCATCGGTATTATTGTTGCAAAGAAGTGTGATTCACAATTCCAGATTTCATGAATATGGACTATTGGACTCATTTGATATCTTATCATTTGAAGGATATGAGTTCCGCCTTTAAAATATTTCAGTGTTAGAGAACATTCGATTTATTCGAATCAATATACATATGATGTATATGGATCACCAAACACATTTGCTAGAGATATTTATTTCTCTTACTTCATTTACATTACTGATTAGATTAGTAAATGTAAATGTGTGTTTGACACGAGTTAGAAATCTTTGAATTGGTTCAAAGAGTTCAACGATGGAGTAAAGGAATAATTTTGAAAAGTATAAAGACCATACGAGTATGTCGTGATGGTTAATACTTAATTAAGGAGTATATTGATAATTTATATCGCTTCATGTTTGACATGACTCAATCTGAAATAGTTTGATTATAACTCCATTACTCTTGAAATTGATTAAATTACAGTTATTTTTCACCCACAATAAGTTCCAATCGAGGTAATCATAGAGACACCATTTTAGATATGGAGGAAAAGTACCTAGTTTGACTTTTTGATAATTTGGGGTTATAATGCTTATTAGATAAACAAAATTCCTAACTAGATGGATGTATACTTGTGGAGGTATCCTTAGGAAACTAAAGGATACTAATTCTACATCACATGACAAAAGTTGTCTATTGCTAGAACTGGAGTATTCCTCTTGAAGGAGTATACCTATGCAGGAGCTAGTGGGAGCGATGTAGAACTTGAATTAAGTCAAGTACCACAAAATACATGTTTCTCTAAGAATGGAAGATGAACTGATTCAATAAAGGGTTGTTGTTAAATCACCAGTTCGAGTAGCACAAGATCTAAATGAGTCTGACATGTCATATCACTAGGATAAGAAACATGATTTTGTCATGGCTCAACAAGGTGATATGATGCTCATGGAAGATGAGCCCCCCGACTTACCAGGAGGTCGTAAATGGCCTGAATTATGAGAAGTGGCTAGATGTCATGGGATATTATTTAGAGTCCATGTACACAAATCGTATATGGATATTGGTTAACGAGATTGCATTCCTTAATTTGAATGACCTTATATATGTATTTGACATATATGTAGGATTTTGTTAATCCAAAGGATACTAGAAAGGTATATGTATTACAAAATTCATTTATGAATTAGAGCAAGCTTCTCGAAGTTGAATTGTTTATTTTATTTATGGAGTTTTATGAAAACTTAGATTAATAAAAGGACAAATTTAAATCTCGTGCACACAAGGAGATTAGTGAGAGCATTGATATTAGTTTGGTGGAGTATGTGGATGACATACTAGTCACCAAAAACAATTTATCTACACATGTGAGACATGGTTAGAAAATTATTTCTAATATGTACCAAAATTGATTATAGTGTTCGACACGAGAATACTTTCAAGAATATCCTTGGATGTCTTGAAGGACTTAGGATTGTTTCTTGAACACAGATGAAAGGAACATCGTAAAGGAGTTTCAATGATGACAACTTTCATATCAGTGTACAGTATATCCAGATCGCAATCTGGAAGTAAGCCCTAATAGCCAATCTATTTTGATTGGATTTGGCTTTGTATCATGACTTATATATATATATATATATATATATATATATATATATATATATATATATATATATAAGGCATTTATTTATTCTTTTGTTCAGTTTCAAAATAATAAATTCCCTAGAATAATTGGTCTGTTTAATGGAGCATTAAGTGTGACTTAATCGTGAGACTCATTAAACGAAAGGACATTATTCTTAAAGTATCCGTAGTCAAGCTTTATTGTGAAATGGGATAACATTAAAGAATAGAGACTATTATGTGGGTAGACTGATGATCACATCTCACAGATCATAGATAAAGAGTTATCAAGTGTTCAAATAGGTATAAATATTAGGAGTAATATTTATACTCGATTGACCCGCCATGAGAATACTACATAGTAAAAGTTATGAAAAGTGTCATAAGATATTCTCATAGTGATAGTGGTGTATTCCACCCTTTGACCAGAAACCACTATGTACCCTAGATGTAGGAGTCGAGTGCTTTATCGCCGTTCAAACGTTGTCTATAATAGGATGACTATAAAGTTGGTTGATGGGTACTCCATGAATCATGCTAAGGGACATGAGTGACCTAGATGGAATTTGCCCCTCCTACATAACAGGAGAAATGTCTATGGGCCCAATATTGAACTAGACAAGGATGACACGGTATATGCCTTGTGTTCAATATAGACATGAGGGCAAAGGGGTAATTATACAGATGATCATCATCACAGAAATGTTTCGTCAGATCACATGACATTCTCGTCACTTGGGTAGCAGTGATGTGTTGCTAGATATCGCTCACTGTTTATAATATTAAATAGGTGATTTAATATTATTGCCAACGTTACGGGAACCTATAGGGGTCACACAAAAAGGACAGATAGATGAGAGAAATAAATAAGCAAGACTTATTTATAAAATAATAAGTAGGACTTATTAGTAATTAAATAATTAAGTATGACTTATTATTTAATTTATGAAAAATAGAGAAACGCGGTCCACCGTAAGGTACGGTGCATTTAAGTGCTTGACTTGTTGACCACACAAGTGATTCTATAAATAGAACCCTTGTGTTGAAGCATTACAGACTTTTGTTGAAACGCTTAACCTAATTCACAAAAGTTGTGAAACCCTAGCCGTCGCTCTTAGTCTCTCTGAATCTCCGTTGGAATTGGATAGCACCGGTCATCGAAGAAGTTCTGTTCATGTGGACTGAATAGAGGCATCACTACGTTGCTTTGCTCGTGATCAGAAACAATTCTGCTACAAAGGTTCTGCTCTTCAAGAGGTAAACACATAATCCTTAAAGTGTTTAAGTATGTGTTCTTATGATTTGTGATTAATGATTTAATCAAGATCCGTTTCAATGGGATTTGTTCCGCTAAGAGGATTAAATTTTTTGAAAAACCCCTCTTAAATCCCTTCATTATACTTAGTGTAAAGGTTCGTCAGTCTCTTTGAAAACTCGAAAGAATGGATAGAACACTTGTTGTATTCTACCGAATCAACAATGTAGGTTCTCACATCGAACTCCTTTGTATATAATGAGTGTGACAAACGGGAATGCATTTTTAAGATGTTGTTTTGAGCTTGATCATGCTCCTCTGTCAATTGAAACTTGTCAATTGGCAGGGCAGTAAGATTAAGTTCGAAAGAATATATTGGAATGCATTCGTGTTTGTGGCCACTCATCTTATATGAGGGAATTCGATGTGAGAACCTATATAGTTGATTCGGTAGAACACAAAATGTGTTATCTTCATTCTTTTGAATTTTCAAAGAGACTGACAAATTTTTACACTAAGTATAAGACACTTTAATGTCAACTTTTTGAGCAAACAACCATGAATTTAATTTTAATCCAACATCATGATGATACAACATCCTTAGGGGTAATATAATGCAACGCAACAATTCGTTTATTGCCCGATTTGAACGGAGATGAAATTAAATAGTAAACGTTAATTTGTCATATTCTATTGTTTTGGAATTGATTTTGCATACTTGTGTATTTTTAATTAGGATTTATTTTGGAAATGAATGAATTGATCTTTCTAAGACATGCTTACCATTGAGCAAATGAATGTGTTTAAAAATGTAGTGAATGATTGGAAATTAAAAAATTAACATAAGGTATTGTGAATGAATGAAGTGGTCAACATAAGGTATTGTGAATGAATGAATGTGGTGAATGAATGTAGTGGTAGCCGTTGATAGATATTGTGAAAAATGCACGATTAGGAGGTTAAAAAAACAACAATTCTATCAAGAATTGTTGTTCTGATTCAACAAGCTAAGTTCAACAAAATTGAATAACAAATGGGAATATATTGACAGTGAAAAACCAAGCAAAATTGACTGAAACACAAAATTGACGTCCTTGATTTTCAAAAACATCAAATCTCAAACGGACCTCAAAAATTAGAAATGAATATATCATCTTGCTCCATTTTTCGCACTAATCATGAATTTATGCTTAGATTTCACAGTAGAGGCTTGTGTAGAAAAAAACGTAAACAACAACTTCAAATTCAAAAATAAACACAAATTAAGCAATTCTAAGCAAATTTAAACATTGGAAAAGCTTCACCACACTTCTAGGAACATAAATCAACTGGAATCTACCTTGTTTAAGCTTTGAAAATGGTTCAACTCACTAACATTTTTTCTTGAAAAATTGTGGTTTTGATTTCACGATTTTGGCTGGTTTTCCTTGAGGTTTTGAGTGTTTTTGGTTTCTTGGAATGAATATTTTGGAATTTTTTATGAAAATGATGTTTTTTCCCTCCCCAATTTTGGCCCCATTCATCTCTGATTTTGTTGGGTACTCATAGAGGGAGAAACTTGGTCAGCAAGAGTGCAAAATTAGGTTAAGTGGGGAGTAAGAAAGGGTAGTTTGGAATTTGGTACTTTTTTGATGATTTTTGGTGTGAGTGATGATGTGTTGGATAATGATGAGGTGTTATGTGTGAGGATGATTCTAGGTGCACAAATTGTGGGGAAAGAAATGAAATAGGAGTGAAATGTGCATTTTGGGTGAATTTGTCAAAGTTAGTGTTTTTTTTTATTTTGAATCTTAATGATTTTGAAAATAATAAAACAAAGATGGTGTGAAATTGTGATTTTTGTGATTAGAAATGTAGTAGAAATGAAAGGAAATAAAATTGGAATGTTTGGTGTGAAAACACATTTTTGAAAAAAAAAAATTGACTTTAATAAATCTTTGTTGTTATGAAGATTGGGAATTTTCTGAGTTTGGAGAATCTCAGATTGTCTCTGCAACGTCAATGATGGAGGAATCGCGGTTTTAGATCTGACTTCTTAGTTTTAGATCCAACACGATTAAGGTTAAGAACAAAAAGAAAATTGCATGACATGGAATGAATGATTTTAGATCTTTGATGGAAAGCCTAAAACTTATAAAGAGGATATGGGTATTTTAGATGGTGTGAAATTCAGAAATTGACCCTGAAATTTTGTTCTTAACAAATATGTACAATAATAATTTATATAATCTTTTATAATATATATAAAGAGAATAGGGAATTTTGAGAGCAATTTGGGCCAGCTTTTTTGTTATTTCAATTATGCTCTTAAACAAATTTTTTTGTTATATTTGTTATATTATTGTTGTTAATGAAAAAGATAAATATGATTTGTTGAGTTTGTTACATTTGAAAGTCACAAATATTTATATTTATATTTTTAATCTATATAAAAAAATGTATAAAATATCGTTTGCAATATACACGCAAAATTTCTATAAATTATTGTTGATAATCTACACGCGTTAGCGCAATAAAAAAAAGGTAAAAAACGAATATATAATAGGTAAGCATAGTACAGCATCCAAAAACTCCCGGTTATAAAACATCATGCACCGTACAAGACCTATGCAACTTGTGCACGGGAGACGGCACCATTCTACAGGATGAAAGTTGTTCGGCAAGCACTTTGCAAATTTGAGAAACCAATGGAAGCCCTCAACGGGAGCTTTCCAAGAACCATGTAGGTGGAAGTTATAGAATGGAGTACTTATGTTCATGAAACATCAACATGACCAGATCTTTTCAAGCTCAAGTCATATTCTTGCTTAAAAAACTATCGAGTCATATTCTTGCTTAAAAAACTATCGAGTCATATCTTGCTTAAAAAACTATCTCTTACTCTATTTAAGCTAAACTACTCTTTTGATCCTTAGCTTTTTTTTGTATCACTTTGGTCCTATAATTAATTTTTACTCAGTTTAAGTCTCTTAAGTTAATCTCTATTACACATTTTAGTCTCTTCCGTATTGATTCATAGTAGTCTATTCTCCACATGCACCAACTCGTTTCTTCTTAAAAACTGTATCAAACATCCAGATGTTTTTTTTTGTTTGTTTGCTTAGGGAAGACCGTGAAATTGTGTGATCGAAGACGCAACATAAACTGCTTAGTGCAGACAGTGAGACTATGTGATCGCAGATGCAAACATAAACTGCTTAGTGCAGACAGTGAAACTGTGATCGAAGAGATGCAAACATATACTATATATATTTATTCAGATACAAATTTCACTATACAATTGAAAACACGCCTATTGGAATTGTCATTCATAACATGCTTTTTTACTGTGTGGATATAGATGCATATTATGATAAACGCTGCACAACTGCAAACAAATACATAGTTGGGTTACACACGACCTTTCCTCAGAGCCATGGGAAATTGAGCAAACCACTTAGAACTCCCTCTCGGGGAACATGATAGGAGCTACGAGAGACCATAAGTATAGCAGAGCAGTTGCCCAGCAAGTGACAATCCGAACCCAAACTGAAGGCCACCCCACGTCAACCAACTTACCACTCTCTCCAACAGAGGTAGACCAACCTGTCAGAAGCATTGCAGAATACATGCTAGCAAGAGAGAAAATCAAGTGGAAGAAGGCATATGAATATGTAACTGGCTTTGCTTTCTCGTTACTTTCTTCCTCCTTAGCATCCAATGGAAGCAAAGGCTTCCCTGCACAACAACCAGAAATGGCAGATTGTCAGTATTAGCATGTGAAAACTTTGATAAATTGTTGATAATCAATTAACAACATGACAGTTCATTGTTTCCCTTAATAGCACTAAAACCCAAAATCACACTCAGCTTCATGGTCAACAAAAGCATTCATAGATATTAAGTTCAAATATTGGGTGTCTAGATTTGTGAATTTAGGATATCTCGACGAAATAAAGAAATATTGGATTTTAATGATTTACCAGCACGAGGTGAGCTTGGTGGGGAAAGCACTGTGGCAGAAGATCCAGCACGCACAGCAGAATACACAACAGATAGAACTGTTGTGACTAATCCCAAAGTAAGAGAGCCAGTGGAAACAGCTTTTGAGTGTTTGTGAAGACCATTGCACTCGTAATCTCTGGGTTCACTAGCCAGTGCACTATAGCAGAGATACATGCAATATAATGATATTACTGAAGCAGGCAAAACGCTTCCATTTACCTGTAAACAAGAATGGATCCAACAGATCATGAATAGTCTAAACTGTACCAAATAAAACCAATTTCTAACTAAACAAAATAAGATCCAGCAATTGTTACTTCACGCCAAGCTTAGAAAAATTCAGTTATATATAAACTTCTATATACTTAGTGAGCAGAAAAAGAGTAATATTATATATTTTGTAATGTCATATGTAACATGTTCACATTCTGAAGAAGCATAAAACCAAGACAGCATTTAAAAACTATATTTAATAATTAACAGGTTTACATGAACATCTTTACAGTCACAATTTTATCATGCGCATAAGTTAAAACAAATGGAAAATGTATCATTTACAACTTCCAAGTAATGACAATTCAACTTCATAAAATAGACAACAGTGGTGAGATTCTACATATGAAAAACAAGGAAATCAAATTATAGCAGTAAGATATATTGTAATTCAATAAATGAAACTTACTGCAGGATGCAAAGCTACTATGGCAAAAACAAATGCGAGCATCAGGGTCATCGAAATGAAAAAGATATTGATTCCACAGTCTTGTCCAGATGGCGTGAAGAAGTGAAAGAGAACTCCCGAGAACACAAAAGTGGCCACGTAACAGACAAGTGAAACAACAAATAAAGCAACATACCTATAACAACAACAAAACAATTAGATACTGACGATGAAATGCCATTAAAATATATAATAATATAAAATAAAGGAAACCATGTTACATAAGTAAAATAATATAGCAAAGCCTAAAACTGACCAGAATTGCTCATCAAATCCAACCCATGTGTCATTCCATCGATGAACAAAATCCAACAAGAGCACAACTTGAACAAGAAGAAACATACCAGAGCCAAACTTTGATATTGTTTCTGCAAATAAACAATATTAACCAAAAGGTTTAAAAAAAATTACATTTCAAATTCATAAGAAAATAATGTCTACAGTATTTCTTTTTTAATCAAATTTGATGATTTTACCAACAAAAGGAAGCTCAACATGCATGGAAGACAACTAAAATGAATTCATTTGAGTATGCAAACAAAAATGACATCAGAAAACATCCTCACCATAAAAGCTGATGATCTCGTTCGGAAGAAAAAACATGAAGATAACCAGAAGGCACCAACAGATAATTTTCATCATCCAGCCCCCATGATGCAAGCCATCACGGGGATCCTTCTGAGTTTTGACACCAACCATCATAGTAGCCAGAATAGTGAAAAATAGAAAGTTTCCAAAGCTAACACGAAGAACTGCATCAGTCTCAAACCACTCACGGCTTGGAGTTTGTTTAAAGTGATTAATCCCTACAACATTTTACAAATATGTTAGCTTCATCTTCAAGTCCATAATAAGGCTATTACATTACATCCTTATATCTAAGAATCAAATTCACTACATTAACTTGTATTCCATATAAAACATAAGGCCTGTTTGGATTGGCTTATTTGAGCTTATCTACTGAGATAAATTTTGTGAAACTGTTTGGGAGAACTTGTGAAAACAGCTTTTCCGCTTATTTTCATAAGTTCTTTAAGATAGCTTATGAAAACAACTTATAGCTTGTACGGAAACAATTTAACTATGTTTTATCTTTAGCTATAGAAATAGCTCATACATAAGCGCTTATCATGATAAGTGCTTGTGCTTTAAACTGCAAATAAGCTGTTCATCCAAACAGTTTCATACTATGTAACTTGCAATAAAAAATCAGATCAGGGAGGAGTAAAACACCATCTTCGTGTAATCTCCATATGAAACATAGCAATTTCACAACAAAGCGATTTAAAAAAAATAAAATAAAAGGACAAACAGCTTAATTTTCATCTTATAGCATAAGCCTTGTAATAATCTATTTCCATAACAAAAGATAAAATAAATTCAAATTGTTTTTATAAGCAGTTTTCATAAGTTATCCTAGAAAGCTTATGCTAACAAGCTAAAAACAACACATAAACATGTCATAAGTCAATCAGTCTCACAACTGCTTATGCCAGCCAATAAGCTCAAATAACTGAATCCAAACAGGCCCTATATCTTATCTAAGAATTAAATTCACTACATTAACTTGTACCCCATATGAAACATACTATTTAAGTTGCAATAAAAACCAGCTCAGGGAGGGAATAATACACTATTTACATGTATTCTCCATATGAAACATGGCAATTTTGTCCAAAAAAAATCAAAATTAAAAAAATTTAATAATGAACTGGCCTTATAGTTAAACACATTATCTACTGACTTAAGTTTTGTGAAACTGTTGTGAGAACTTATGAAAACTACTTTTAATGGTTTGTACGAAAGTTAACTTCATTATATCTTTTCCTATAGAAATAGCTCATACGTAAGTGCTTATCATGATAAATGATCGTGCTATAAGCTACAAATAAGTTGTTTATCCAAACAAGGTCATTCCATTCTAAGCAAGTTGACATGCCATGTACGTGTATTCTCCATATGAAACAGAAATTTCACAACAAAGCAATTTTCAAAATAAAAAATAAATAAATAATATCCGGTCCTATATATAAAAGAAAGTTGGGTCAACAAAAGTTTATGTATCTGGTTCAAACTGATACATACATTAAATTTTGTTGATCAAACGAGATACATCAATTTTTGTTGACTCAACTTTCAACTTTCTCTTACATACAGGACCGGATGGAGTGATAATAAACACGTATCTATGGTTAAAAAACATAAAATTAAAAAAAAAAAGATTGAATTATGAAAGAAGTTAAAAATTGGAAATTAGAAAGAAGAAAAAAAGGGATTAGGGTTTGAAAGAGGGAAAAGTTTAGTTACAGGGGATGGATTCCATGAGAGGAGCAGCGACTTCACGGAGGATCCAAGCGACGACGAGGGAAAGAGCGAAGAGACCGCAGTAAGCGATTCTGGCGGAACGACGGCTGATGCTTGAAACGACGGACGTGCAAGCGTTGCATGCGCAGGCAGCGCAGCATGACGCTAGACACGAAGCAGCCCACATCGATTGGTTGAATTAGGGTTTTGGGATTTGGAAGATGGAATTGGGGGTTTTGGTTTGTTAGATTGAAGACGAGTGAGGAAATAAGAAAAGAATATTGTCGTGTTGGACTTTGGATTGCTTTCGTTTCTTGACTTTTTCAACCGATTGGTACGCGTCGTTTTGGGTGCTTTATCTCATCCGTCATCCCTCCCGTTTTATTATAACAAAGTTAACCTTTTTTATTATTGAATTGAATAATTATAAATAGGATCGGTAGGGGATCATTTTGGAAGGAATTAATCTTAAACAAACTTGTCAATCAAAAATAAAAATGTTAATTGATTGATTTTTTTTTTTTACAAATGTTGATTTGTTGATGTTTGAAAAAAAACTATATCATTATTGTTATATTGTTTGTATCATTAAAAAAGATAAATATGGTTTTTATAAAAAAAAATTGAAAAAATGGTTTGTTACAATTTAAAAGTTAAAAACATCCAAAAGCACCCAAAAATATCATTCCAAGTAAAGATGTTAATTTGGCTTTGTGATATTCTTAATCATATATTCTCTTGATACTTGAAGGATTCCGGCATTGTTTCATATGTTTTAAATGTTTTTTTTAGGAATATGTTTTAAATGTTTACTTTGTTCCATAAACACTTTTTTTTAGTAGTTGAATAAATCATCAATTTAATTTGTAAATCACCACTCTCTTTTTAATTTAGTCCTTAAATTATATAAATATAATAACGTAGTCCCTAAACTATCTAAAATTTGTTAAGCGGGTCCCTAAAGTACGTAAATTTTTGTCAATTTAGTTTATAACATCTTAATAGTAGAGGGTTAAATGGTTAGATTGAAGTGAGGGTAATAGATTATCAACTAAATTGATGTTTAGTGACTACTGACTAGTAATTGTTAGATTGTGCAAACCGACTTGTGTTGACTTTGTGGTGTTGGTTTTGACCTTAGAGTGTACTCCTCTCAAAATTTCATGTTCGATTCTCCTCAGTGTCAATTTCGGTGGGTTAGTTTGACTTTTTCAAAAAAAAAAAAATGTTTGATTGTTCAAACCACAAATTTCTTCAAGGCTTAACTGCAATTTTAATCCCCCTATCTTGACCACTTTGTAGATTTAAATAAAGCTCCTACTTTAAAATCCGACAATGTCCATTATATTTTTGAACAAAAAAAATGGGAGATGTGATGTCTTTTAAATGATGTGGTACATGATGTGATGATGTGAAAGATCAACATTGATAAAATTGTAAGATAACTTACTTAAAAATTTATTTGAAATATGACATATCGTCATATTTTAGACTAAATATTTGATAGATAAACCAAAAGTGTAAAAATTAAAATTAGAGGGACCAATTATATAAAATGGTGAAAATAGGCGGACCAAGACCGGAATTAAGCATTCTTTCAAAAAACAATGTGTTCGTCAAGTTGTATCCATATTGCTTTTCAAAATGCATCGAATCTTTATCTTCATTATATATATGAAGGAATAAACATTTTTTGAGTAAAAGGATCCATATTTAGTGTATAGTCTAGGTTTGTTAGTCAAAACAAAGCTTAACTTCGAACAAACGTTGGCGTGCAAACAGTCTCTGATTCTTCAAACATAGATGCTTGTGAAGTTGTTGCTATGATGGGTTTCAGTTGGTGGTTTGTTTTAGTGACATTCAAGGAATCATGAAAGAACGATTACAACTAATGGAGATTGTAATGTAATGCCTGTGTGTGTCCATGTTGTTATATACTTCAATTTCATAGTGTTGTAGTGAAAGTGAAGATCTCAAGTTTGATGAGCATGATGTTTAATTTGATACAAATGAGGTGTTGGAAATTAACAGTCAGATGGAAAGGGAAGAGATGGTGTGGTGAGGTTGGATGGTTGATGGAGAAATGGAAAGGTGGTGTGGAGCTTTTTTTGTTTTAAGTAAAAAAATAACAGCTCATAATCTAAGTTCGATGTGAAATGGATGCCAAATCAGATAATTGTGTAATAGAAGTTGAAGTTATGGATAGTTTGAGTTTGGAGGGAGGGAATCTAAAAAACTTACAAAGATATAAATAAAAAATACGACCCTATGTACAAACCAAACATATATTCAAAGTTTAAACCTTATTATATCAAACAAGTGCAAAATAAGCACCAATAGTGCTTGAAAATGCTAATAAGTAATAAGATTTAATTCATATACATTGTCGCATAGAGTTTTATGCTATCAAACAATCGTAACTGTTTGATCATTAGAAACGTTTGACTTTTATACTAACCACTTTTAAAGTCACACATATTTGGTTGTGATGTGCTGATAGTTTAAAACATTTTACACTAACAGTGAATGAAAATTAAACATAAAGTAATAACCTCCGATCATGCATGCGCCTAATATACATCATATATAACTGATCAGTCCACTACGAAAATGGCCAAGCATGCTAAAACAAAATGAAATGAAACATGCTCCCAGGATGTGCATCTGAATTTTTTTAAATGCACCACATAGAACCTGTGTAAGGAAATCAAACAAAAAAAAAAAAGCATCAGAATCAGCAGGTACTAAAAGTACTATAGGAAATCAAATTTAAAAAAAAAAAAAAAAAAAGCCGCAATTATGCAGTCAGGAAAAAAACCTACTAATCTCAAATTTCAGGGAATGAAAAGCAGACTTCATATGCACAGTTCACACTATAGAAAAGAAAACCCTACAAATATAAAATCTCCCAACACTTACTATTGTCATTGATAATTCTTTCACAAAGACAAACCAGCAAAAAGCAACTCCAACTCCTGCTCCTGAGATATAGTTCTCTGAAATAAAAGGGTAACAGTTTAATACAATTAATCATTCAAGGTTTACCGAAATATATCACTTTTAAGCTGAATGACATTATCTTGAAACTCTTATAAGTAAATAGAAAGATGTATGACAGAAACAACCCATAGCTGATGGAAAAAGAGTTAATGGCCTACCTGAACTGACATAAGTTGCAGAATTTTATTCAGAACTTTTAACGATGTGCAACATAGGTACTGTTTGCAGGCAATTGATTCATTTTCCTTATCTCTTCTTGTACTACAGCCTGTTTTCTCTCACACCATACTGGTTTTTGTGCTGCAGGTTGATGAGTAGCTCCATCATCCATCATTTGATCAAGGGTATTACTACCGTTTAAATTATCAACAGAATCCACTTTAGCACTGCACTATCCAAACATGAAAAGGAGATATATCGAAATCAAGTCCTTGTTTGCACATTGAAAAACAAAGTTCTTGCATCCATCACAACAACAAACAAACAAACATCCACAAACCAATAAATCACCATAAAAGAGTTCATTGTATCTCACAATGGAAACTTAACAGTCAAGTATATATCCAAACAGTCATTATAGTTATTATGTAGGCCAAAATTTTGTTACGTTTCATGAAAATATATGCAATTAGATACTAAACGGAGTCATGATCTTGTTCAGTAAAATTATTGTGGCTGTGGCACCAAAGCTGATATAGTCATAATAGAACTCATAGCTCTAGAAGATATATATACCGAAAGAAAAGAAAAAAACTCAGGATTGCAATAAACAGCTACAAGTACAACCGGTTGGCTTCTAATTTCTTGTGGTTGTGGTTACTTAAAATTCGATATTTTCGTATCAAGGTCCTAGAATGCTAAAGAGAAATCAATGACACTTCATTATTCCTCATGACCTAGGACAGACTCGTCGATATCAGTTAAAAAAAATTTGTTTAGGCATATAGTCAGATACTCAGATGTCAATCCACGTTCCACTCTATGCCATGTGTGTCCTAACAAAAGGAAGGATATACCAACACGGCAGCACATATTTAACTTTGTAACAAAACCATGTAGCTTCTTATTCTACAGACAGAACATAAACACAGCCAAACGGAAAGCCAAAATAAAAAAGTGAGAACACACAAAAGAAACCCAAAAATAATGAAGTCCGAAAATAAAGAAATTTCGTCTGGAAAGACAGATTCAGAAAATTGAGACTAAGGCACCAGAATACAACAAATCGAACGTGATCCCACCAGTTCTCCAGCCATAAAGATACTAGTACAAAAGCCCAAAACATACTTTAAAATGATAGGTCACTCAAATACCACCTGTAAAAGCATTTGTGATGTGCCTGCCTATGATTGCAAATGACGAGCAGAAGGTATTGCTAGAACAGGTTTTGCTATACTGAAATCAAGGGAGATGAGTCTAAAATCCCCTAAAATATATACAGAGACCAACATATTACAAAAGGCAAGCGTCAACTGTATTTTTTATTTTTTTATTTTGAAAAGGCAAATATTATTAGCACAAACCCGTGTAAGGCACACATGGAAGGCGATAAAAGCGGATACAAGAAGGCGCCGTATATAGGCGAAACACCCAAAAACCAACAGCACACCAAAGCCTAAACCAAAATAACCAAAGGCCATCCCAAAAAACTCCACAGTCCAAACAATGCTACAGCAGAAACAGATTGAAAAGCCAACGTGCCTCAGCAACAGCAACACAGGCACAGCGCCATAGAAGGAAAAATCAGCACAGACCAAAAAGAAAGGCACCCGAAAAGACACAGCTCAAGCTAAGAAAGGGACAAAGGTATCGTCCCAATGACTCCCAGCGGACCAAAACACCAAAACAGCAACTCAAAAACTCAGTGCGATGACACGGATCACCTCACCAACACCATTCATATAACAAACATGCCGGAGTCTTGGTTTGATTTAACGTCCAGCACCACGACAAAACGTTGATTTCCTCCAATAACTCCTCCACCCTATTAATTACATTATTGAAATATTGCTGTTCCTAGCTTTCCAAATTACCCAAATAGTTGTTAGCCAAATGAGCCATAAACCCTTCCAAATCCTTTTGTTACGCTCAAAACCACTCCAACATTCCCAATGGATGAAAAAATTAGCCGGGGTTAGATAGGTAATATCGCACCACTTCATCACTTTCAACCAAATGAGTCTAGCGATATCACAATGGAGAAAAAGATGGGTTGACAATTCCTCCATCGATCGCAAAAAACACACCTAGTTGACACATCCTGGGGTAAATATTCCTCAAGGCAAGGTTGACTCTAGTTGGGACACGATCATGCAAAAACTTCAATGAGAAAGCCACCACCTTTGACGGAGCCGGGCTTTTCCACATATTATGAAAACACTTTCTTTTCATCCTCCCTCCACTTTTTCTCCAAAAACACCAAACCTTCTAGCTTCGCATAGGTTGACCTCACCGAAAACTCCCCCTCCTCCTCTAAAGACCACCGCCACACATCTCTCTCTAGATTCCACACAAACCCCTCCACCCTCCTCCATCAAATTTGCTAGAAGTTGTTCCTCCCAAAGCAAAAATTGACGTCTCCAAGAAAAATTCCACTCCCTTCCTTCCGCACTCTCCACACCCATCTCTCCTACACTAGCCTCTTTTTGGTTTGAAATTAAACAGAGTCTAGGATACTTCAATCGGAAAGGTGTGTCCCCTCTCCAATCTACATGCCAATAACTCGTATTCAACCCATTTCCCACCCTCCTTACTAACTCTGAGTTAAACCAATTTTGACCTCCAAATTCGTCTAAAGTACTTATATCCTTCCAACATCTTGAAGTATAGCTCATGCCACACATTAACCCATCCTATTAGAGTATTACAATCTTGCCAATACACTTGCCACACAATCAATATTCCATTCAAGAACAAAAGCCATTTACCACACTAAACACAACTCAAACCTAAACATAAAAAATCCATCAAAACGATGATATACCTACAGCTCGAACAACAACATGAACTAATGGAAATATCTTGGAACGGAATAAAAATGTCAATATTGAAAGAAAGAACGAGAACTGTGGGTTCTATGGTAAGAGAGGAAAGGAAATTAATTATACAAGAAATAATTTGACATTGGTTAACCTTGGCACACCAAATTGTATTGGAAAATCTGGTAATCATGGTAATTTAAAAGACATGTGGGAGCAATGAAGGCAAAAAATTTATCCTTAGCAGACCAAATTTTGCATGAAAATCTGGTAACCATAGAAGTTATCAACTTATCAAAATACACCACTCCACCAACCCTCTATTAAAGCTAAATCTAACACCTAACGGTAAGGATCTGTTTGAATTGACTTATTTGAGCTTATTGGAAAACTTGTGACACTATTGGAAAACTTGTGAAAACAGCTTATGACAGGTCCATAAGTTGTTTTAGCTTATTTGCATAAGTTAACCTGGATAGCTTATAAAAACAGCTTATAGATTATGCAAAATAGTTTGATTGATTTTATTTTATCTTTGTGTTATAGAAATAGCTTATTTATAACTGTTTATATGATAAGGGCTATGCTATAAACTGTTTATTCAAACATGGCCTAAGTGTTGCTTCCCAAATTTCAAACTAGAACAACAACAATGAAATAACAGAATAAAGATATTATTATAAACATGTCTTTCACATACCATGATAAAAAAAGAACTTAGGGTTTGAGGGCTAACTTATAATAAAATAAAAAATTAAACTTGATATTACCAAGTTGAGGTTTCTGAATCAAAAAAGATGAAATAAGAATACAAAATAAACTAATGATTAAGAGGAATTTACCATGACACAGCGTAATGATTTTTTGTGAGTTGTGGAAAACACGGCGAGGATTCCTGATCAACTGTTCGGGAATTGGTTTGGATTGATACTACAAAAAGAAAAGACCGCTGGAATGGAAACAAAATTTGTTTTTTTTTTTTCTTCTTAAATGCATTTGTGACCCCTTAACTTTTAAAAAGTTATGATTTTGGCCCTAACAAAAAAATAATAATTTTACCCCTTAACTTTACAAACGTTGCAAAGCTGCTGAGAAGACGCCACGTGTCCCAAAACAGGGGGCCAAAATCGCAACTTTTTGTAAAGATAAAGGGCCAAAAGATCTTATTTCCCTAAAGATAGAGGGTCAAAAGAGAATATTTCCCTAAGTTTATACGGTCAAAAGAAACATATTTCCCTAAAGATAGAGGGCAAAAATTTTTATTTTTTTAATAAGGTGCCAAATCGCAACGTTTTGAAACGAAGGGAAAAAAAACTGTATTTAAGGTTTTTTTTTTAAGAACCCAAATTGTTCTCTAAAATCCAATTTATAGAATGTATTTAAATTGGTTAGGTCAAATAAACAAATATATTTTGTCAAAAAAAAAAACAAATATATTAAAAGAATGAACCAATAGTCCTTTTTGTTCTTGAATGTTTGACGAATAGTCACAATAGTTTCTTTATGTCTCAAATTCTAAATAGTATTTGATTGTGCACTAAATTAGTCAAAATAGTCGATGACGTTAAAAAAAACGTTTCAGTAATGTTGTTATATAAGTCTCTCAATAAGCTTAGTTATTGTCATATCAATTCTATAAGTACTTCATTACTGTCGTATCAACCCTTATAAGAAAAAAAAATTATTGTTTGCATTAAGGGACTATTTTGACTAACAGAGTGTGCAATCAGGGAGAATTTTGGAATGTCGGTACATTGAGGGACTATTGTGGCTACTCGTACACATTCAGTAACAAAAATGACTATTTGCCATAAAAGAATTGAATTAGTATATTTTACATTAACCAAACGAATATATGACAATTTATGTGTTTACATACCTCAAAAAAAAAACTCATGTGTTTTCAATTTTTGGGAAGGAAACTCATATGTTGTCATATTCGATAATTGAATTTGTATACACATTGGATGTATTAGAAAGTTATAATTCAGTTAGTTAGTTTAAAATTAGGAGTTAAGGGAGTTACTTGTAACAAGTAAACTCAGTAGTTAAAAAGAGTTGTGAAGTTTGTTAAGGCTTTTGTAGCACAAATATGGCATGTTTGTTAGTTAATGCTAATGCAATTCATTCGATAAACATTTTACTTTGATTCTCTTCTATTTCTCTTAATCCCTCTCAAATTCTTTCTTCTTAAACATTTGCAATTTCTCTTTTTGTTCTATCAAATCAGCTCAAGAGCCCAGTTTCGATCATCATTGTTGGAGAATTTCTGAAAGATGGCAACTCACAACAGTGGAAGTTTCCTTGCGCATGTGCCAATTTTTGATGGCAAGAATTATGATCAATGTATCGTGGAGATGAAGGTGATCTTCAGGTTTCAACAATATGTTCTTGATGTTGTAAACGATGGTGTACCAGCACTTGCAAGAACTGAATTTGATGTATAACAAGTTGCACACAAAGATGCGAAGAAGAGATATGGGAAAGCAATGTTTCTCATTCGCCAGTGTATGAATAGTGATATTTTAGTTGAAACGACTTGTGATGTGGTTAAAATTTGCTCTGGTTCATCTAACACTCTACTACTCCCCCAGCTGCATGCCAGCTAACCTTTGATTTCTCCCTCCAAAATGTGTCTTCTTTGTCAAGAGCCTTCTCTAAGTTAATTTGAGCTAAATTTTGCTGCTCCAAATAACATCAGAGTTTCCATAAGTATAAATTTGGTTTTGAATATCCAAGAGCTTATCTTTAGCTTCTCTAACCAAAACATGGGCATTGCCAAAAACATTTTGATTCCATACCTTAAGATTTTGCTTTAGAATCTTGAGTTTTGATATAAAATAAACATGGGGCAACCTACTATGTTTGTGTTCGAGCTATTACTTTGCACACTGTAATCCTTATGAAAGGTCTGCATTTCAAAAACTTGAATTGAGATGCAAATCTATTCCGAGAGTTTTGAAAATCACGCAGATGTGGGAAATGATGAGATTTTCCTTGATTAGAGATGAAACAGCAAGAGAAGTGCTCATATCAATCCACATGTGATTGCATATTGCTCTATCTAACCTTCTTTCAGTATGTCTCGACCCTTTTCTTTCATTGGACCAGATAAATAAACTCCTCTAGTTGGCAAGTAAAATAATTATTGAATCATACCGTTTAAAAAAATCATCCATAGGTGCTCTAGAACGAAGATGGGCACCCCTATGCACACTGAGTCTAATATGATATTGAAATCACTAATAATATCTATGGTAAGATGCGTTTTTTATATTTATTAATTGATATGACAAACATAATTAAAAATATATGTAAAATAATTCCACACCGATAGTGCATACTAATTAATTTTCTTAATTATTATTATACTTTAAATCAAAATTAAATTAAAATTTATTTAGATTTGATTTGTTAAAATTGATTTAAAGATTTGAATAGATTTAAAACTACAACCAAGCAAATATACTTAATTTAAAATTATCCTACTCCACTCCATCTACCTCAACCAAACAGAGACAATATCGTGAATGGTGTTCTTATTAATGAAATTGACCAATTTTCAAATTTCTTCCACAAAAACTGAAATCCGACAAAATCTCATTTCATTTTGTCTTTTCCTCACATGTTTCAATTTTCAATTTTTACATCAACCCAAAGAAAGGTACCCTTTTTTCTTGCGTAATTTTCCGCTTTTCGCAACTCTTTTGCTATGTATGCTAATTGTTAAATTCACTTGAATTGTTTATGTTTGGTAACTTTAAACTTGTAATAGGTTTCTTCAGGAATGAGTGTAAGGTGTTTGTAAATTTAACTGAACCAGATAATAGAATAATCAGGTCCTACGTGTAGAATAACTCTTTTGTATCTCTGCAGCACCGACACCTCTGATCGAAAGCATGTTTGGTGTCTTACACGACACCGACACATGTCATTACATTCAATTAATTCGTTTTCTCAAACTATCATTGGTGTCGGCGTGTCTGTCTAGTGTCATATCCGATGTTAGTGTCAGTGTAGGGTGCTTTATATTCTTACTATGCTTTGTTTGCAAAATTTACTGTTTATATGAGTCATTGTTCAATTATCTGTTTAATCTCTTATTATAGGTTGAAGATGACTAAACTATGAATTTGAGACCAATAGTTACTTTTAAAGAATTATAGAGTCTCAAAGTTTAAACATTAGGGTAGGAACTTTAACTGTAGTTATGTATTCAAACCACTCATGATTGAGTCAGGAAAATTGTTAGCACAGTAAGACTTAAAATAGATATATTTTTAAGGGATTGTGTATTTTATCTTTTTTTGTAGCAGGTGTCATCTCTGTACCATTTATCTTACTAGATTGACATTTATTTTGAAAATAAGCAAAGAATAAGTTGGAATCCTTGTTGTGTATTATATTTTTGGTTCAGGTGACCTTGGTTTCCGGCTATCAGCACAAGAGTTCGTTTTCCTTTATACCCTTCCTAGACTCGGTACAGAAAATAAGATAGATGGAATCCACAAGCTCCAGAGTCAATGTTGTTCAAAACTCTAGACAATCCTCAAAGCGACTTCTGTTTGACCGCCGCTATGGATGGGTGTAATCTCTCTCACTTTCTCTCAAGTATCTATTAATCTTGTTGCCACTATATTTCATTAATAGTTTTATTGTGATACATTTGCGATTGTTTAACAGAATTGATGAATGGAAACATCCAGCAGAGGAAGCACTTGATGGTGGCCGAGGAATGTAAGATGTTTCCCTTTTCTTTTAAATCTCTTTATCTAGTTTCATAATTAACAAAGTAATGTAACTTGGGAAAAAAAAACATTTACCACATTTCTAAGCATTATGTGGTTCACTGTGTAGACTGCTTCGGTTAGGAAACTGGGTTTTGAGCACCGGAAATTGTATTCATTAACAGATAACAATGAGAAAAGCTCTTACAGGAAATGAAAACTACCAGTGCTAAAGCTCCTTCAAAGAAAATAATTCCTTTTGCCTAGCTGAAAGTACAGCTCAGATTCTTTTGCATGAAAGTAATGCCTAGTACTCTCCTTCCAATCATTTATTCACTTAATCGTAACAGAAGTACCCAAAATGCGGCATCCCCCCAGGCCATGTCACTGACGGCCATATTCCTTCTTTTTCTAGAATAAACCCTCCACATCTTGAGCCGTGGGTCGGTATCCAGCATCTGATCATTAAGTCCTCACCCTTATTCGGCTCATCAGCATTGGGCCCTAAGGCCCTATCAGCTTCTAAAAGAATGTAAAAAGATAATATGAATTATACTTCGCTTTCTCTGGCGTTTCTTGCTGCATAACCTCTTATGCACTTGCTAATTATTTTTCTCGCTTTAATCTTTTAAAGGTTTTGCATACTCCACTTGCCAAAAGTTTGGTGCAGATGGCCTCACAATCGGTATGATGACAATTTTATCATTGTTAGAAGTGTTACTTTTGATTTTCACTTAGTGGTTACTCTATTATTTTTTTGTAGCAATCAATTTATTTCATACTGTGTTCTTGGTTGGCCCGTTTTGATTTGTACTCTTATGCCTTGTATATTTTCATCTTTGCTTCATAGTAATAAGTTATTATAAGTAATCTTTGATATTCTTAATGGATTTCAGATTTTCTTCCACTGGTTTTAAAGACAAGTCAAATATGAGATTGTTTAAATGTAATAAGTTATATGCATGTTTCAATGTAATGGATAGGGCTATGGATGGGTTGATATTTACTTTTTGAGGTAACATAGTCCATAGGAAGGGCAAACCCTGTTATCTATTGCTTTCTGTGACTGTCATTTGTCAAAATTTTGATATTGTTAGGAATCTATCAAGTTGGAGGATCGAATGAGTCATGGATTTTTGGTTGTATACAAATTTTGAAAAGGAGAATACGACCTTCTGTTTGCTTTATCACTCAGAGTGAGTCCCTGAATATGCCAAATGTCTCATTTCAGTAGCAATTCCTTTTTAAATGAGTTGTCAATATGCTTTTTCAGCTACTCTCTTGTTTTTGCAAAAAAAAAATCTGCCTTTAGGAAGATTCTCCAAGGTTACTTGGAAACTCAGTCACTTACTTTTCTGTAAGCTTAAGATGATTAATTAAACGGCCTCTAAAAACACAAAGGATAAAAACTTCATTTAGGTACTATACGGTTGAATTTTTTTTGGTGTTGTATCAGTATATGGTCAGATTAAATTGCTAGAGAAATCGGTAAAATCCAATTTGTTACTACTGTTGATGACTTATGAACTAGGATTACGAGGTATGTCAGTAGTACCTACTTGATGGATAGATTGCATGTATATATCTGCACCATTAAAATTTTAAATTATTGTGTGCTATCTTTTGTATTTAGTGTGACCATAGCGTGCGAAATTGACTTATTGTGACCAAATTGTACATGTTTGAAATTAGAATGTGAGAATGCTGGCCTCAGTCAACTAATTATTATATGATTTAGGAAGAACTGTTACTCCATCGTTTAGCTTATACAACGCACAATTATTTTGCAGATAAATCGTGGAGTTTCCTCAGCCATAAAAGCTGCTGAAAACCCACAGATGTTTTCCTTGCAGAGTGCTCTAGATGACAGTGTTCGCAATTTTGTGTCGTCTTTGAAAATTGGCAGGTGAAAGGTTTCATCCACAACAAAAATACTTTGCCATATTGTTCCAACAGAAACCAATGATGAAAGGCGCAAAAGTTTCTCCTCGTTAAAAAGTTTGTGTTTTACTCGTGTGCAACTATGCTTAAGTGATTTAAATTATGATAGTAGTCTTGTTTTGCATTTTGAAAACAACTTAATTAAGCACTTATTGAATATTCATTTATCATCAAACGTTTATGTCTAAGTTATTTTTATGGTCAAAGCAAAACTGTGGTTACATTGTTTTGGTATAAATTTTAGAATATTTTCATAAGCTATTTTAGAAAGTTCAATGAAATATGTCTAAAATAGTTTATGAATATGTTATAAGTTATTTCTTTAAGCTCTTCTAAACACTAAGATGTGTGCTTAGTTATAGTAGACAAACTTAAATAATAAGTTGCACATAAGTCGCTTTTATAATCATAGAATCTATATGAAGCTTGTTTCTTGTGCCTAATGTTACTATGTTTTTTTTTTTTTAAATGAACAAACTTTCTGCATTTCATTCATGATAATGTCGGTAAAACAAGTTAGAGCAAAATGAAAGACTTGGGAACTAGCATAAAGCCTTGACGCTCTTGCAAGATTGTGAGCTACAAGATTTGCTTGTCTCCTGGAAAAACTAACCCTACCGCGTTGAATTAACATTTAAGAATGCATTACAAAACCGTAAAATTGAACCAAACTTGGTAACATCGGATGGATTTCTGTTGATGCTATCAACCATAGCTTTGAAATCCAGCTTGATGGTATTTGTAACTTGTTGGAATTTTTGTCATGTAACCAAAATATAGCTTCTTTAAGTCCACAGCTTCTGCTTCTTTTGGTGAAAGGAATGTTGCTTGTGTAATGTTTTTGTTCAGATGAATTCACCTTTGTGGTTACAGATGCATATGAATCTCATAACAATTTTGTTGATGAAAAATCGCCGCATCTACGTTGCATCTGACTACCCCGGGTTCAGTTTATTTCCCAAACTGCTAAGGCAGATCCTAGTCTGCATTCGGTCCACATCCGTCTGAAAATCAGACACTGCACCAGCTGGAAAATAGGTCCCTTGCTGCTGCAATCAACTGCCGAACTTGCTTCTCGATGTCATCCCAAACTTTCTCATTACGTCGCTTCCGTATTGTCCAAATGTGCACTGAAAATTCACCATTTGACAGCAGTCTGAAAAAGATGTTCTTGTAGCTACGGTCATCTGCTATCTAGCATCCCACAAATCCACTTCTTGCTACACTGCTTTTGCTTTGCTACATGTAAGAAATAAGTGATTTTCATCTTCATCCATCGTACCATAGCAAGCTCAAATGCTAGGACATTCAACATGTTTTTTTTTTTTTTAAATAAATTCATACTAATTAGAAACAACCTCTTGCAATCCTTCAAAGCAACGCAGAGAGTCGTATTGTTGATTATTTCCTCCATATGCTTAAATGGTAAAGGTAATACTAATAGTTACATTAGAGAATACAGTACATACTATACATACTACTATAAGCATCACAAATATTTGTCGCATTTTATTAATAGGAAATATTTGTGGCAATTTGAAACTAGAAAAAGTAAGACATCACAAATTGCATTTGTTAGCTACTTTTTAATTTAAAATAAAATTATATGATTAAAAATTATCTCAGCTTTTTTTAGGAGAAATTGTCTCAAAGTTTATTAACTTTATTAACTTTTTGCTAAAGGTAAATATTTGATTTCAATTTTTTTATGAAGGATTTGATTCAAATTTTAAAAAGTATAACAAACAACATAACCTTGTCAAAAGAAAAAACAACATAATATGAGATTCCTTCAACAAAAAAAAACTTAATATGAGATAATTAATAAAAAGAAAAACTTAATGAGATAAGTTCCTCCCAAAAAAACTTTATATAAGTTCCTTCACCATAATTTTTTTTCCATTTGGGACAAAGGAATTCAATATCAATTTGGTGTAAAAGGCACACTAGTATTTATTGTTTTCCCTTTTGTCATTTCACGTATCTTTTTCTTAATAAAAACAGATATGTCAAATGATAAAAGGAGAAAACAACATGTTTGATTTGTTTCTCCCTCTCAAAAAGAAAAATATGTTTGATTTGTTTGTACCCCTACTTGTAACTTAAACTCAAATAGGCAAAAGATCAACGAGGTTTTCAACACTTTTCAAAGTGATTTTATTTGTTGTATTATTAGATGTAAAAGTGTTAGGTGATTTGTGTATATTATTATTAAGATATTAAGATGCATAAAACGCCGTTAATGGCTCATGCCTCTCATTTTAACTCAGTTTATTATCATCATCATATAATGTATTTATTGTGCTCAATGCACTATGCGTTTACAGGAATAGTTAAAAATCATATTAGACAACGTTTTAGATTTTCAGTGAAACAAAAAAATTTAATTCAACTCCCAAAAATTATAGATAATAAAAATTATTTCATATTTGTTATTTTTCTATAATTCTGTTATCTCCCAAGTGCAACCATAAAATTTTTCCTCAAGAATTTGGAAGTTGTTAGATTGGATTCAAATTTCAGCTACTTTTTAAGTTATTCATCAAGTAAATATTATTTTTTATGGCAAATAATCCTAATGCACGTTAAAAATAACAGTTATGATATCCGAACACAGAATTTCAAACACAATACAAACACCACAATATATTATACGTATTATTAGTTTTTTTTCCTCTTTCTCTCTCTTATCTCCCTCTCTCCCTCTCCTACAGATTCCTTTATCTCTCATCTCCCCCCAGCCAGCAACCAACCGCCGCTCCTCTCACTCCCACCCGTGTACGATCTCCGTTCACCACCATTCTCCGATTACCACAACCATCCCTCTTCTTAGATCTACGTTCACGGCACCGTCACCACCACCCATCAACCTTCTTCTCAGATACATCTCTCACCCACCGCCACCACTATCCTCACCGCCGCCTGAGCTCTCACCGGCAACCATCTCTTGCTTCTCTGATCCTCTCAGATCTGACCACCACCCACGCGCTCCTTCACCACCACCGCATCCTACATCAACGTCCTCCATCACCACCGCAATCAAGCCTCTCTTCTGCCTTCACCGCACTAGATCAGAGAGAGAAGTCAAGTAACAGAGAGTAGAACAAGAGGGAGAGAAGAGAGAGAGATGGAAAAATAAGAGACAAAATTACGATTTGTCCTTGTATCCTAATTAGAATTACGAAAATGCCACTGCTGTCATTTTTGTGTCAAAATTTATGTGTTTGTTTATCATTTCTGTAAAAATAATATGATAACTTTAAAAAAGCATTATCTTGGTGAATGGTTTCAACATTTAGAAATTGATAGGTACAAAATGGTGGAGAG